>OW028641.1:22839961-23124961 GCA_932294365.1 Diachrysia chrysitis
GTTTTTTTTCTAATAGTACTTCTTTTTAAGTATCTTTTTTTCGTTATCTTTTATTTAACTTGCTCAAATGCTATGAATTAGAACCACTTTTTGAAAACCGTGACAGATGAAATTTGGCATACCGTACTCATGTAAATATCACATCAAATAAAATCATGTCGTTTATTGGCCATCATGGGTATATACAAAATGTAATGGTTGTAGGTTGTCTTTAGGAATATTTTTAACATGGCGGATTTAAAAGTTTTAAGTTTAAGTTACTTATTTGTGTTTAAAGATACATTTTTAATAAAAAATAATTATGTTAACTTTAGCCAGGCAACAAACAAGTAACGTCATATCAACACTAAGTAGCGCCACATCGGGTGCGTGTAATTGTGCTCCTATCGTTATGCCGGCTATTTTAATATCTCATTTTGACTCGACTTTCTGATATCAATCTGTCTAACTATCGAATGGTTTAGCATACATTTCAATATGTGCCATTAATAAAGCACGTGCGAGCCTCGGGCTCAGAGCGTTTCACAACAAAGTCTACGCCGCTGACACAGTCATACCCTAATTATCTCGAAACAGCTTATGTAATGCTTACAATTACTTGATTAATGAAATTATGTTACAGTGCATTACAGTGTGTGCCTTTCGATGTTAGCACATTGCTAACAATTGCAACAGCGGACGGGGCTTGATCTTTTAAAGTGATATGAACTTTTACTTAAATGAAATACTCTACAAAATATATATTTTCTGATCAATCCTTCCTACTATCGTCATGAAGGACAAAGTTAGAGATTGCATTGCATGATTACTCCAACATGCATTCATTTACCTTTTGGTGCAGTTTTAGGAATAGGAGACAAATCCCCTAAAATCAATACCGTCGCTCTCGGAGTACATAAACAAAGCTGACTTTGTGTAGAAACGAAAATGTCTGGATCAAGTCAATAATTGGATTCAAATTGTAAATGATGAAAGTTCTTTATAATAGTACCTACCTACTGTATTCTGTGATGAAAGTTAATAACTGATGATAATAAGTACTCAAGCACTTTTTTTTGTATATCTTACTTATTAGTTATGAGCGTAGAGAACAAGACATAATAAAAGCAATCTTACTTCACACCGAGTTACGTAATCCAAAAATGATCTATTCAAATCGAACGAAGATTGGCCAATTAAGTAGACTAATACTTTGCTATCTATGTAGCTAAGTGTGGGACTCGAAACGACTGCAAGTTGCTACACGAGGATGCAAAGTGTTTCGACAGCTTATTGTGAAACTACCGATAGATTCTAAGGATTGGTAGATTTATCATCATTATGTTTTGCTCTCAACATTTGTGTTGACCTGCGGGGTTACTCTTGCTTAAATGAATTTCAATTCTAATGAAATGTCAATGCAAAATTGCATTTCATTTAGCAGGCACACAAACAACACACTACAATATTTTGAACGAAATACATTTTTTGTCACATCAAAGAGCGCGCACAACGGCTTATATACTAAACGTATCATAATAATAATTATTAAAAAGAAATAAAATATCAATTAAAAAATAAAAAATATAAAAGAACATGAATGCTTAGATTTTAGTCAGTTTTTTAATAAAGTGAACCACTTGTCCGCTAAACTAATGTCAATTTTACATTTGCATAGTATTGGAAGTAAGGGTAATGAACCTTCGGCTTGACTTTTAGCGTTGTGTGTCGCAGATTACACAATACATATATCTGATATGTTTTAGAATTACGAAGTTTTCACCTGCAAAGGTTAAATGCTAAGTCTACATAAAACAACATGGCTTTGTATGTTTCAAACGAGAAAATTTATAATTAAAGGAAAATTTATGATGAAACTTTCACGGCTTAACCACTAAACCGGTTTTGATGAAACTTGGTGTGGGTAAGCTTGGGTCCTATGAAAGGCCATAGTCTATTCGCCGCGAGAACTGACAAACATGCGAACGATGCCGCGGGCAAAAGCTAGTTCTCTCATAAATATCGGATTAACATACGGCACCGCAGTAAAGCTAGGCGCACGGTTAAAAACGAATATATTATCATATTTTAATGTTACTACAAGTGTTACTTAATGCTTAAGTTCAAGTTTACTTAATAGGCACGCTTTCATAAACTGGTGTTTCCCAAGTGTAGCTATACTTACTCAGCTCAACGAAGCGCGATCTTGACCTGCGAGTTAAGTAAATACTCAATATTTTGTCGACTTGTGAACACTGTAGGTAGTAGGTAGGTATGTGTTTTGTGACATTTAACTCGAGACAAACGTCTCAAACAAATCACAAACAGACCCCACCGTCACTGAAATCGTAAATAAATTCATTTGAAATGCAGATGTACCTAAACATGCCAACAAGTTTTCTCAATTATGCATCTTTTTTAATTTGTCACATCAGGTGATCCTACGGCCCACCGTTGGAATATTTGAGATTAAGTTTTTTGAGATTTAGTTAATTTGCTTGTGACGTTTTACCGCAAACAAATAGACGGTATCACAAGCAAATACATCTTGTTTTTTATATTATAAAAGACAAATAAAAAGGAAGCCAGAGGCGTCCGCTACAAAACGACAAACGAGCCTTTCGAAATGACCTTTCTAGCAATTGCATGAAATGTTTCCTTTGATAAATGCGACATAAAAACAAAAAATGTTATTCGCATAGTAAAGTTTATATCATAATATGTAAGGATTGGAATAACAGGTACGTCCATGAGTTTCGTTTTGAGTGATAGTGGTACGTTACTTTTGATATGATCTTTTATTTTCATAAGATCAAACGGACTAAGGTTTGGTCTGAAATGACGGACTAAACATCAGAAGTCTGCCCTCGACGTTTGCTTGCGAGTCATGGAACGCAGTATATTAGAAGTTAAACTGTCTGACCTGCAACAGTACTGTACAACAGACTGGGAGGTAGACTTTGCCCTGCACAGGAACAAAAATTGCTTAACAAAATAAATTAGATCCACATAACCGAACATTAATTATAAGCTGAGCGTTTTTGGGATTCCCAAAAATTCACTGAACATGTCAGTAATTATTTTAATAAATTTTCCTTACAGGCCTTACCATGTCCCGTAGAACCACAAAGCGTTACCTGACGGAAGCCGACGAGTACCAGTGCCCTCTGTCTGCTGAGACTCAGAAGATAGCCGAGGATGAGCTGAGGGAGACGGAGAACTCAAGGTCGCAGGCCCTCACCGCGCTCAGGAGCTGGATGGAACAGAATCCGAAGCTCATGGCTGTAAGGATGGGTATGTATTTTGTTTACAACATATTTTAATTGCCGGAGTTAGCCGGAGTTCACGCTAAATTATTATAATTAGTACTGTTCGCTCATTTAATTTCTTAATTACTATTCTCTCTAGTATATATTATTAATAATAACTAATCTGTCTATTGAGTATATTGAGTGTGAGTTAGTCCTTTGGTCATTCAGTCAAGTCAGAAATTGATTAAAAAATATAATTGACATTACCTACTAATTACAGCAAAATTGACTGTTTAATAAATAGTTATAACTTTAATGCGATCAAATATTATATTATGTGTTTTAATAGAAAATGAAGCTATAATATTTGACCATACTACCCGTTAAATGTTTGTAAGGATTTCAGACATAGTGATCTCGGTTGGAGGTATCTAATGTATCAGTGTAATCTTCGTCGAAACATTTTTGCCTTAATTAATCATAGTATAATGTTACAACGAAAAATCTCTCAAAATGTTTTAATTAGGTACAATAAACAGGCTGGATTAAGTCTAAGGTACCTAACAGTGTTTAGGGTTCAATATCAATACGTATATGGTTAGGTCCTGCAGTTAAAGAGTTTAACTTCAACATTACTTCCTTTATTTTAGATTCAAACTATTTGCTCCGGTTCCTGCGCGCCAAGAAATTTAGCGTACCGATGGCGCAGGAGGCCATAGAGCGCTACATCTTGCTCCGTCAGTCATGGGGAATCGCCTTTAATCAGCTCGACTACAAGCTGCCAGTTATGATGGAACTGCTCGAGTTAGGGTAAGCTAAAAACAAAATGATCAATAGCCATGCATTTTTTTAACCAGTAAAGAGAAGGTCAGGTTTTACCCCGCAAGAGCTGTCTGTCTTCCCCAGGCTGGAGGAAGTCTAATACTTTAAAATTACAGTCAATCGTTCAGGTCGACCGGAACCATTATTTTTGGATAGAGATTGAATCCTTAAAGATTGCACCTGTAAATACTTCGGTGACCTCTTTAGTCATCAAAAGTTTATTTATGCATTAACCTTTATTGCCTTTGGATTATACCAATCACTGAGAAAAGCTCACAGTAGTTAATGACCTGGTTGAGACTCAAATAGGATACGCGTATGTCCAGCAGTGAACTGATAAGTACGGTGTTAGTTTATTTATTAAGGGGCACAAAATACGTAATTTGACATTCACAATTCGGCTAATATTAATTATTTTCTTCACAGATACATTTTTGTGAGTCCCTTCAAGGACAAAGCGGGACGTCGCGTGGTCATATATAGGCCTGGTAGATATACAACATTATTATAACCATCAACAGTATACAAGTAGTATTCATTTTATTTATTATTTTATCTTATTTATAATTTTTTATTTATTTATTTGGTTTGGGTTTATTACTAATCGCTTCTTAGTGTTTGCTTTAGATAGGTATTTCACGGAAGAAATTTTAAAATTTTACAAATCAAGGTTATCTTCGAAAATTTTGAAGCTAACTGTTTTTAATTATAGACAATCACCAAAATACGTTTCAATTTTCACCTTTATGGCTTTTACTTGTGGGTAATATTGTCATAATTTTGAATGATGACCGGATCCAAACACTTTTCAGGTCACAGCCTTGACCAGCCACCTCTCTAACAGTGTGGTGGTTGAACGTGGGAATAAAATTACCATAACTAAATATCCGAACGAAGATACATTAAAAATGTTGCCAAATCAACGAACCTACAGCTTTTGTTAAATGGCGTAATCTCTATTGCTTTTAGCACTTTTCGCCTTGACACTAAGCACATTGCACAGCAATTATTTGCACAATCATCGGACGAGTATTCATTTGTTTTTTAGATACTTTCTGGTTTTGTTGACTCTTTTGCTATAGTATCTTATATACTTATATCTACTTATATATATAAAATGCTTTGTCCGGAATGTCCGACGGATCAACGCACAGCCTAAACCACTTATTGTAGAGACATGAAACTTGGAGGGCGAGTTCTTTGTATGATGTAGGCATCCGATGAAAAAGGTTTTTCCAAAATTCTACCTATAGGTACTCCTAAGAGGGTGAAAAATGGGGCGAAGTTTGTATGGGACTACGAGATTCCTTCGAGATTCTTTACGCGGGCGACGCGTAAGAAAGCTTTATAGTATATAAACATGGATTCCTTGTGCAGGTGTGTTCGACCCCTACAAATACACAAACCAGGACATGTGTCGCATAATGGGCACGTGCTATGAGACGCTGCTTGAAGACGAAGAGAACCAGGTCCGAGGGGTGATTCACTACGCCGACGGCGCCGGAGTCAGCTTCCCACATCTAACGCTGTTTACACCTAAAGAGGCTGTCAGGATTGTTAAGAATGGAGAGGTGAATATATTTTTGTATTTCTTTAGAGAAGGACAAAAAAATGCAAGCGAAATACAACTTTTCCTTTTTATAAATAAGAGGAGAATAGATAACCAACTAACGCGCATTCTCTATCACACAGAAATAAAATTAATCTACTGACTAAAAAATAATAAAGAGAAATGGTCATACACCAATTAATCTTGGATCACGAATAGGTACCTATAATAATATTTTAGTGTGAAATGTGTAAGGCTAAATTAAATTAACCGCTAAATTACGAACTACAAATTCCGTTCATTTACCACATTAATATAGCGGGATATTAATGTGCTACGATATATATAATAATAGTAATCATAGAATTATATTACCAACCTAATCTTCATACCAAGAGCTTAAAAATACATAGGTACCTATTTAAAATATAGGTACCTACAATTTTATTATTCATCAAAGAGTTCTTGTCATTGGAAGTTTTCTATCTCCCGCCATCTTTTCAATCTTGATTTCTCGAACCCCACTTCTTCTTACGGTTTTTGTAAAAGCCTTTTAATTTATTTTATATTATTTATTACGCAGTAACACCTGCGAAGTGATTGCTTGTAATTTATAAAATAGTATACCTAAAATAATAATTTGAAACCTCAAGCAGGACTCGAACCCGCGTCTACTGGTCTATGCTAGTACGCAACAGTCGCTGTCTGAGATACTCAAATTTCTCCTTCAACTAAACTTTTTATCCGAACTGGTGAACCAATTATATTCAATTAATATCACCGACCGAGTTTCATTTCCATGCTCTACTCTTTCTAGCGCACTCTTCCTATGAGACACAAGGAGATCTACGGCGTCAACGTGCATCCCACCATCAAGTTCGCCTTGGACTTCGGCATGGCCCTTATTTCAGAGAAGATCAGGAAGAGAGTGAAGCTCTACAGCACTTTAGAAGAGGTGGAGATTGACAAGAAACTGCTGCCGAAGGAGTACGGCGGCACCATGCCGATGAGGGAGATGATTGGTAAGGTTTTATCTCTTTGTCTTGTTAATTTACGACTGAAATTCATTTCCTACCCAGCCTATTCGTGTTTATCTACAAAACTTAGGAATTTGATAGAGATGGGTACCTATATGTAGCGTATACATATTAGTTTTGGTTCATGGTAGCTTTGGCATTTGATAGGCAACAGAGGTGTATAAAATTACACCTCAAATTCATCACCGTAAAAAGCTGTTGACTCCGGTTGCCAGACGCTTAGTATGGCTCCTACACTCTGCCAGACACCCTAAGCTATAAATTTGTTACAAGTTTTCAATGCGACCTAGAGAGACAGTACTCTAAATACTGAAGATATTAAATTTACTTCAAAGTATCTTAACATTAATTTAAATATTTAACAAAAGAAGAAAAGTTATTACCTACTCTTCGATTTTTTATTCGCTTTTTATCATTGATGTTTACCTACAAGAAATTACCAAACATTGGGCGTAAAATACATGTAAGTAGAATCATTTTCCTTTTCTTGGATTTCTTACATAACTGCTATTTTTTGCTCAGAACTGTGGAAAGAGGAACTAGCCAGCAAGCGTGACCTGCTTCTCCTAAACGACAAAATGGCCGTTCGTCTTGAAATGTACAGCGAGGCGGCACGAGAGGGCGCCATATCCGCGCTGAAAGCCGGCGCCAACACCTGCGCAGGCGCCGACGCAGTGGGCGACGCCATGAGAGGACTCACGGGCAACTTTAGGAAACTTGAAGTCGATTGATTTCGTAATTTTAGCTATTAGACTGATTGTTGTGTAATTTTAAGAATACTTTTAAAACTACATAAACATAGATGTGATATTTGTTTGTAATAATAAAGAAGTATTCAGAGTAATGCCGGCCGCACACGTAACGATATACTTGCGCAAGTCGGCCGTTTTACGTATTTTGAAAAAGCATTCGTCAGGAACATTTGTTTAAAAATTGCTATCAAGTTGCTTATTTGAAATGAATTGAATTTGACAGTTATTAATTGCTGACAAATGCTTTTTGAGATACGTAATACGGCAGACTTGCGCAAATGTATCGTTACGTTTGTGGCCGGCATTACAATAATAATGCAAAGTTATTGTGGGTAGTATTAAAATTAGGCATAAGTATTTTTAGTAAACCATTCTTTCAGCACATTTGTATAAATGAGACAAGACGTGGAGAACATCAAAACTCATATTATACTTAATTACGATTTCATTCTTATTTTTTAAGATACTTAAATTAAAATAAATATTTTTTACAAAAGGTTTGTTTTAATAAAAATCGATATAGTTTATTAATTTGTTTATTAAAAATCCATTAACTAACTAATTGGTAGAAATCAATACACATGACTTTCACATCGTCATATATATCTAACAAACTTGAAAGGAAATTAAAGTAGGTACCTAAGCGCAGAAAAGCTTAGTGAAAATGCAATTGGATAATTGAATCTTCACTGAGCAAGTACAGAGTGGTGTACAGTACAAGAGATACTGAGACAGTATACAGTATTACAATACATTAGGATCACAGAGGAACTGGCAAGTATGATAATCTAAGATAATCTGTATTTGACATTAGTTAATTTCGTTTACACTACGTTACTCAACAAACCTAGGGATTAAAGGTTAGACATTGATTAGTGCGAGGACAGGTGTTTAGTGATTCTTGTAATTGTGTAGTGCGAGTAGTGTCCACCGCTGTTTAGTTGCTGCGCTTAGTTAAAATCGAATTGTTCTCTAGGCACTAAACGGGGATGTCGTCCTAACGTGGTTAGTAGCAGGCACGCTGCGAGTGAAGGGGGCAGGAGAGGGAGGGGGAGGGGGCTGCTCGCAAAATAATAGAACACACTTGTATTCATTTTACTTTGCTGATAACTCACCACTCGCTCTAATCAATAGCGGTCCACTCGTGTTTTGTTTTAATCACTACGCACCTTCACTAATCACTTGCACTCGCACTAAGCAAAGTGGAAACTAACGTTATTGACGACCGTCTTTAAAGTATGATATCTAGAGTTAAGTTTAAAACTTATGTTAAATACATATTTTTAAATATGCACCTAATATGGCACATTTTGAAGGTCAACGGCGCGTTTAAAAAACGCGGTGTGAATAGGCTCTAAAACCAGTTGTCGCATAGACGAAACCTTGTTTCTTATTGTAAGTTGCGTACTTATGTTACAGATGGGGATGAAATTATACAAACAGATAGCACCACCTCTTGTACTTAATAGGGATGTTAAAAGGGGACAAATCATTTTATTCAGAAAAATAAAAGAAATATAAGAACGTTTCTGTGTAACGTATTTATATATATACGTTACACAGAACGTACGACATGTAATGGCGTAAAGTCTTGCGACATTTCAAAAGGCACAATTCGTATAATGTTCTTAATCAACCTGCCTGACAGCCATTAACAATATGTTTTGCCAACACCCCTATTAAGATAGCTTTATCACTACATAATACGGCCGGTAGGAAAGCGAAAAAGGAAAGATAACAAAAGCTTTAGTAAATATTAACTAACAATCAATTAGTATTTTACACTCTATGCATTTGTATAGTTTCAATCCTCTGTCACTAGAACAATCATGGTTTTAAAATGCTATATTATGTTAATATCCGATGTAGGTACCTTAAGAGCGTAACCTTATTACCGTAAATATAGAGTACCGTTAACGAAAGTAACTATATACCAACGTAATGCCATACTTGCCACTGTGAGAGCTCTCCTACGATAGACAAGAGTAGTGTTTAAAAATCACGAGTTTGCAACAAAAGCTACAGTATTGTATACAATGATTATTCAATGTTAAACCAATGTAAATATTATATTGTATAATAAACTATATTATAAAATCTGCCTATTAAAGTATATCAGGCAGTCTATGTTGCAAAGTCTCTAGCATTTAACAGTAAACAGTAACATGTTTGGTGCGATTGCTTTGTATTCTACTACTATTATAGGCAACGGTTAATTATTTCTACGTTCATGATCTATTTAACTTCAGCAGCTGTGGCCCGAGGCTCAGACATAAGGGGAACGTTCGGTCCGTTACAAAGACATTTCTTCAAATTACTCTTAAAAAAATATAGTCTCATTCTATGCATAAATACATTTACAATAATTACTTATAATCATCAGTCATTGGGTATTGCTCACAGATTTACATAACGCCAGTTTAATTTAAGGCCCCGGGCTCCAGACGCTATGTTTTAAATATAAGGTACAGTTCCCATTACGGTAGTAAAATTAAACAACGTAGTGGTATACGGAATAGTCGTTTTTAAACTAGGCACTTTATTGTGTAGAGCATGAAATTACGACTATGTGCGTGCGGCTGCATACTAAAACATTTCTAGATGTATGTGCAATTGTGCAATCTTCGAATCGTTAATATAAATGATACCTTCGTGCTCAAGGACTGCCTCCAGGAGCAACACTCAAGTGTGACTGGTTACAAGACGAGACCTCACGACCCGCGTACGGTACATGACACGCCAAGCCGCTGCGCCGGCACAACGCACGTGTGCAATGGCTCTTACTATGTGGAAATTAAATTTGAAACTCCTTATGGAGTTAACGTCTATTTAGATAGAGGTTTGATAGGATTATAACAATCAGCCGTCTCGCTTAAAGTTGAATTGTTTTACAACACTGTTTTTTCCCCTAGGTACTTTATCTTTAAAGTACATATAACAAAGAACAATCATTATTATCGATTATTATATCAAACCCATCTTATTATAAAATTCTTACTGTAAACAATAAAATATTTAAGTACACAAAACATCATCTATATTGGCACATCTTACTATAAAACTTATAATACCTTATAACGTCTGTTAGATATCCGTATTAACAATATAAACTTAATTATTAATTAGGAATCCTTAAGTAAAGTGTTAATATCTCTAATAGATTCAATATTAATAAAATTAATCTAAATTTTCTAACAAAATAATGCTAAATGATTCTTAAATATAGTTATTAAAATGCTGTTTGGCACAGAGTTTGGCAAACATGAGAGAACACAATGCCCACTAGAATGTACTATACTCGTAGCCTTTATCTCGCATTCTAATTCTACTTAACATAGAATGCGACATTGTTAAATGTATATAAATGCGGTTATATACTGTCATCTAGAATACTCTAGAAATTCTGACATTACATGTCGGTTACTACTTAGAAAGTTTCAATATTATACCGGTTGCCGGCCAACTGTACATACATGACCGTACATTCATGGTGGGCACTTTTGCTAAAATATCAGATTCCAAGTAATCTAAAATGTTCCTTTCAGTTCCAATTAAAACATAAGAGGTACATTAAAATATAATTATATTCATAGCTATACCTACAGGGTCAGTTTTCAATGACCAGCCGAAATTTGAAATTAAGATCTTGCTATCAAACCAAAGGTACAATTTAAATGATATCGAATTAAATATTACTATCGAAATAAATCAAACAAAAGCATTAATTTGAAAATGTCCCAAAACTTTGCGCATAGTTTGTTCAATGCGCTAGTGTGCGTGCGAGCACCGCCAAAATCATCTGTGTGCTAACTTTTAACTACCTACCTTTTTCCTTATTTTTAGCAAAACTCATAAACACGTTCGTTTTTTAGTATTGGACAGGAGTTAAAATATTACTTAAAAAGAAATATATTTTTTTTAATGTTTATTTTTATCGACAATGTTGTCGATTCTAAACTTTGTCTGAAAATTTGACCGATAGTTAAAAACTAACCCTGTATATGTATAATATGTTTACAATTCACATAACATATCTATCGGATCCGCGTACAATCGGCAAAATTATTTTCTTAACATATTTTTGGCAAAACTCGCTTCATACTTTTTTTGGCAACAACATTGTTTTTCATGAACATGCACTGTTATAAGAAAAAAAGGTTTATCTGCTATGTGGGTCACAAATCCGTTTTGTCGACTACTTTTACATAATTAATTTCGTAGAAATTATCAGTACTTAATTCAGCCCTCAGGTTACCTATACCTATAATTGAATAACACTTATTTTGCACAGTTTTGGAATATACAATTAGGAACATTCCCTCTAAGATATAAACGTCATTTTCTTATAAAAGGCAGATGTCTCAAAAACGGGAGACACATTGGGAAGCGATTACGCAATTTACTAATTACTAGAACTCTAAAATACAAAATGTTGCAACAGTTTTAAACATATTTCTTTGTAACGCGTAGCAAAACATTTAATACAGTCAGTATATACGGAATTTCGTAATTATAGTTGTAACATTATAGGTTTTAATGCAGCCAGCCTTTTGTTTGAGGTAACATTTGACAGGGTAACAAACGTTTACGCAATAATTTGGTGTTCGCCTGAACGAAGCGGAGACAGCACGTCTTTGGTTTACATCAGTTCTCTTGTCAACTAACCGAACTATTTACGTAATTAACAAGAAATATATTGGCACATCCTTGGTATACGCATATTTAAAACTAAATACTTTTTTGGTATTTGAAAACAATGTAGAGGCACTATCTACTCGGTCAAACAACACTGTGGACAGGCCATTGAAGACAATCACGAGAAGGCCTTAACCAAGAGGATGGCAGTTACTTAGCCACCGCTGTGTAAAAGCAGTTGTCATTTATGGCCCATTTTCATGTACCTACCTTCTAACAAAACGTTAAACCTCTATAGTAATACTGGTTAAGTCATGTGTCTTCGCTCTTTCTACTCACTAAGTAAATCTACGCGACGCCACAATACAACGTGACGCCGGGACACAAGAGTGACACGCGGGAGAGACACGCGGGAGAGACACGCGGGAGTAAGTCGCGGTCTAGCGATTTGTTTACATCGATTTATAAACGTACGGTCGATTGGATTGTCAACCTTACTACCTTGTTATAAAGGCAATGTTGTACCTAAATGGTGCATTGGTCCTACCTGCAGCAGACACGGTGAAATTTTTTATCGTGTAAAAGCTTTTTTTCTTTTTGGTAGAGTATAAAGAAGAATTTTTAACTAGAGTATTTACGTTAAACAATGTATAACATAACGCTAGACAGCCTTGACCGACCGGGGTTAACTAACGGACAAACATAACCCTGTTTCCTACACATCAATCGAAGTACATTAGTCATACTTATTAGCTATCAATAAAACGTTTCATATCACTAATTGAACCTCAATCAAACGAGAATTCAATGTTAATACTTACTATAATTGTCAAAGTAATGTACTTCGACTGATATCGGCGACCTGCGAGCGAAGCGAAGTCGGTAAACAAAATCAACTCGCCCGCCGACTTCCACCACTCTAGTAAAGCCTTATTCTACTACTACTGTGGTTTAAAATGTCTCTCACAATAAATGGTGTTAATGATTTCGAAAACATCGTGGCTTATTTATAGGTATCATATAATCATACATTTATTAAGTTACTTTTTGTATATAACTTTTCCTGTAAATAATGCAATATATTTGAAACGATACTAGATTATATAGTACTTTATGAATTGACATTTGAACAAAGAGACGCATTTTAAGACATCAATTATTGCTTATAGGGGTTCCCTTGCCATGAGTATATTATTTTCAATTTTCTTTACTTTTTTACCACTAGTAATGGATTAATTTTATACGTGAGAGTATTAACATTGTTAAAAGATTAAATTAATAATTTGATTAGTATAAATTGTCTTTATTAAAATTTTATTTGTTGAATATATCGAATGGTATTTTATCGATTAATCGTTACAAAAAATTATAGTTCGTACCTACCTATCTATTTCATTTTACAACTACACATAACAAACATCGCGACACTCCGCAAGTACTGACCGTCTCTTTCTCCAAGTGAGCCAACAATGTCCGGACGACGTAACGACTTGCTTAGAGGGTGATCTCGCAGCTCTCGTGTTTCCCGGTGTAGTTGCTAAGTAGAAAAGGCGTAGGAACAAAGTCGACGCCGCGCCGCCGCAGACGACGGTTCAGTGTCACGCATTTGTCGTGCGCACTCACTGTTACTGTGGAATCGGACAGAAATGTGTTAAATTTTTTTAAACTATAGCCTATCCGCTGTACCAAAAACACATAAATCAACGAACTAGCCTACACTACAAAGAACCCAAACTGGCGATATAAGCTGATAAATTTGAAGAGTACAGTGCTAATGTCAAATGCTTAGAGGAAACGTAGATAAGCATGGAGTGCGCGCATCGCTACTCATTCCTTATGCCGAGCGTAAGCAAATAATTAGCTTAAAGTACTACGCTCGTATACTGATTTAAGTGATTTCCGTGTGACGAGAGACGTTTATGCAGAAATATCGATGGTTCCGATATTATTACGGTAATATAAGGTTTAGAGATAGTTTTATATAACGGCGAGCTCTGTTTTGACAATAATTTTACGATTATGCATGTTCATACTAGTGCCTACAGTTAGTATTATACTCGATATGCGCGCACTATAGTTGACTTATTTTTTTCTTTAAGCGTCAATTAATATTTGACATTAGAACAAGTATTTCTGAATTCCGCGAGTTCTACGTTGTTTTTGACATTGCTTATTTACCTTTAATTTTTGCTAACCCGGATAGGGTATAGACATACACATGGCTGTACACAATTCAATCTAGCTCAGTAAAGCATTAAGTAAATGAAGTCTCGATCCCCACAAATGACTTAAAATAACTGAAAAGTTTTTTTTGGAGTAAAACTTCTTTACGCTCGCTTGACTTGGGGAGTAAGCTGGTGAATGCCTTAGCAAAAAGGAGGACGAGGAGGAGGAGAGTGGAGGAGGAGGGAGGAAGGAGAAGGAGGCAGAAGGAGGGAAGAGGAGGAGGAGGGACGAGGGAGGAGGAGTAAGCTGGTGAATCCGTGACGAAAGCGTTACGAAAAGTGGGATCGGGCGAGGCTAATGGGGAGATATAAGATAGTGAAGATGGAAAGAGAGAGAGAGTTACGTTTCGTATATTACTGCAGAGGCAAAAGAGAGGTGCGCGCACATATTTTCAGTCTCTCTTTCTCTCACAGCCAGTTACGTTTCGTATATAAAGAAGTTTTACTTCAGTCGTGTGGTCTAAGGCACTCGTTTTTGTTTTATTCTCTATTCAAATTCAAGGTCAGCTAATGTGCATGGTTGACTAAATACAACAAATCAAGCGTCAGACCCAGTACTGGTTGCGCCACAATATCAAATATGAACCCATTATAAAAGTGTTAATGTATAACTGACCTAGTCTAGGCGGCCTCGGCAATGTGAACGTATCCTTGGGTCAGACCCAGTACTGGTTGCGTCGCAGCATCGGGTTCGCGGGCGCTACGCCGGCGGCTCGCACCGGGTACGCCGACTCGCTGGCCTCGTAGCTGCTCCAGTCCTCCGCCTGCAACGACCCGTACTGATTGCTTCATTATTATTGTTGTTAAGGTGTGTCCAACACAGCGCGGCAAGCAAGCGGCGAGACGCATACGGGGACAAACTTGCCGAACGCAAACGGTGTTATTGTTCGTTCATTGGTAATGTAGTGTGGACGTATTTTAACTTTCAATATGGATATCGAAGCAGCAATTCGGCTTATAAAAAAAAATGGCTACTATAGTGCACTGTGGAACACGAGGCGTGAAGAATATCACAAAAATAACATAAGAGATGATCTATGGGAAAAATTCGAAAAAAAACAACCAAAAGCAGAAGCAAAAAAATAAGAAAAATAAAATGGCGTGGTTTGTGTAATATCTGCACAAGGGGCGTCCCGCGCGGATTACGATTTTTTTTTGTTTAGTTAAACTAATTAATTCCTAAGCCGCCTGTATTTCATGAACTAAGGCACCTAACATGCCTTGACATTTCTGTTAGGTTTATCGTGACTAGTACTTTATGTTGTACTTGCTTTTTCTTATTTTTTTTGTTATTTTTGAATGGAGATGTATTTTGCTTTTTTATTGTAAATACGTCAACAGCAGAGATTATAATACATACATAATATATTGAATTTCTTCCACTGTCGAAGATGTCATGTTTATTTCATTTCTTTATTGCCATTACCGCCGGCTGCATTGCGTTGGTGACGCATATCTTTATGTAATAATGTACCTACATTGAGTTTGTATAAATCTTATTTTTAAAAAGAGTAACCTAGAAATGTTGAATTGGATTAGAAATTGACCTCCTTAGATTTATCCCCCTTATTTCTAATTCTTCTTATCTACTTTCAACTGAAGCTTCCTTAAAATACTTTCTAACACAATTTATTGCTTATATAAATTTTCTAGTTACAATTTTAATTAAATTAATTCTTAATAAAAAATATTTTATTTATTTTTTATTAATATAGATGAATTTATTATAATAAATTCATCTATATTAATAAAAATAGGATCTACCCCATTTAATTATTCTTGCCGGTTCTTCTCCATAGGTAAGACATTTTGGAACCGCGCACCTAGAGTCATTTAGTTTTGTATCTTTAACGTTTCTTAACCTATGCTCACCACATTGTACAACAGATTTTTATAAAATATAAATAATTACAGTTTTCATGTAATAATAACAATAAATTACAACAATGAATTAAAAATAATATGAAGAATAAAATGTCGGTTTAATAACTACTTAAAATATTTCTGGCGCTTTTTGTAGAAGGCCCACGTTCAGTAGTGGACGGCCATAGGCTGTTATGATGAAGATAGATAATAGCGTGGATTAAAAAATAATATGCGTTTTATTCTGACAATGTTTGAAAACGTATTTTAGACAAATAAGATTATTAGCTATTGTTTGTTGCACACCAAAGAGCGCATACAATGACATATTAACTAAACGTTATTATTATTATTATATGTCCTGGTTCTGCGCCACTTCTTTCCAATTCTCGAGGAAGATATCTAACTCGTCCTGCCATCCCTTCGTGGTGTGCCGCGGCCCCGTTTAGTTGTTGCCGGGCACCAATCCTGACCACGCCAATCTTCACAGCATGCCCTCGTGTGGGTTGAAGTTACAAAAATTTCAGCCAAAAACACGTAACAAAGGGAGGAAAGTTATAGAGGTAACTCACGTCAGTATGATCGTCGGTTCCATAAGGATACCTCGCGTTGAGGTCTGGCAAGGCCGCGTCGGCGAGCGGCGTTACTTTGCAAGCCACACTGCCGGCTGACGGTAGCGGCGTGCTGGCGCCAGTGTGCACCGACTGTTCTGATGACACATAGCTGCGGAACATAGACCACATACAATAATGTTTACTATTTCAACGACATGCTATCGTAATAATCTGGGCAATAATTTAATAAACCTTACAAGTCCGACATTTTTCTGTTTAATACTTAGATTAAGTACCTATAGATGTAGCCATAAAATGAGCTTAATGGATAGTGTGAGATAGCTAATTGACAGCTCCATGGAAATAATAAGGACAAATTATTATTTTTTTTTTCCTAGATAGCGTGGCCGGCTTTTATTGCGTGGCCAGTCTAATGTCATGTGATACTTGACCAAACTAACACGGTTCTGTTAATTTTATATGATTTTGTTGTTTATTGAGACAAGGTATCGTGTAATTTATTGTTATTAATGTATGTGCTAGAGGGGGATGCAGTATTCTCGGCTGTAAAATCCCAAGTGAGCCAAAACTTGATGAAATAACATTTCAATCGTAAGTAGACGAAATTATCTTTTCTTTGTTTATAAAACGCTATAATACTATATTATGATGATTTACAATGAAATTTAATGATTTTAGCATACAAAATTTAGATTCAATACGTGTTTTCAATATCTTAAAATAAATTAACCTACAACTCTGAAAGGTTTAATGTTGTCATGTTGCGCATTTCATTTAATCCAACTTAGTTTTCGTCATATATATATGGGACTTCCCATATTATTAATTAGCTGTCCCCCGCGACTTTGTCCGCGTGTTTTAGTTTTAACGGTTTTTCATTTTTGCAACATTTTTCATTTATGCTCCGCTCCTATTGGTCGCAGCGTAATGTTATATAGCTTATAGCCTTCCTCAATAAATGGGTTATCCAACACTAAAAGAATTTTTCAAATCGGAACAATCTCAGGAACTACTTCCTGAGATTAGCGCGTTCAAACAAACAAACTCTTCAGCTTTATATATTAAGTATAGATATACTCTTTGCATAACCTTTCTTTCTTTTCTGCATTAATTAATACTTTTCTTTACTACACTGATATATATAACCATTACATCGTAAACATTGCAGGTTTCCAAAGGACAATACGTAAGAAGTATATTTGGATTGATGCTACTGGTCGACAGAATTGGCACCCAAACAGACCTTTCAAAATCGATTCCATTAATTTGATGATGATTAGCATATCATATCAGGATCAATATAAGATTATTTACATTAAAATAATACTTAAAAAATTGAATTTGCTTATATGTTTTAGTTTAAAATAAATTAAAAGACATAGGTAGGTAGGTATTTTTTGTGTCTATCCCCTAACAATTACATAAATCCTATTTATTTGTTTCATTTTAGATACGTCTCTGCTATGGTGTAATTAGGTCGTATTTTCGGTCAGATTTATGGAACAAGATATGTGATAGCAACACTGTAATTTATGTTGCAGTCTCAGTAGTGGCCACGCGGTAGCTACAACTATAGGTACTTAATCTAAGGTTTAATGAAACTTATGAGGGGCCATTGATAGGTGACAATTTGTCTTGAAAAATTTGTCAAAACTGATTTATTAAACAGATAATAATTATATGTATGTATACATGACATATGACAATTATCTTGATAATATATTTGTAAAATTTGACATATTTGTAGAATTGTCCGACAATTCTGACAGGAGCGTTACTTTCTGTCGCAAAAACATATAGAATATATATATATATATATATATATTCTATTTTATAAAGGTTTATTACAAAAATATGTATTTCCATCGAGCAGTGAGAGTAGTGATTTATATTATAAAAATTAATTCAGAGTAAAGAATTAAAATGAATGTGGGATGTGTGAGTGATGAGTGTTTGGAACAAAACAAACGAGGAGGCAACGACGACCATTTAAAAGCAGATATTTTTCTTATAACATTCTTTTACTTTGTTAATATATGTTTTTTTTTTTATATTTTACATTAATTAGCTTTAATAAGAGCATTGACTACTAGTTATAAATGATCTAATTATTTAAAAATATGTTAAACATCGACATAGTTGTTAGCACATTCTGACAGTTGTCATTGACAATTGTCGAAAATGAAGTTTTTGATCGTAGAGTTTACTTAACGCGTTTTTAAATAACAAATATGTCATGATTTCATCTGCCGATTTTTAAAAATATTTGCCACCTTTATTAAACAGTTTAAAAGCGCGACAATTCTATTTTTTTTTTCATTTTTCGCCGTATGTGTTGAATTGTCAGCTTTATTAAACGGGCCCTGGCATCTTCTCTTCTGACAGGCGATTTGTAAAGGCCATAATTTAACCTTTTTTGCAAGATATTATTTTGTTATTGCGCAATAAGCAATAAATCTGCTACAATTACACAGCGACATTAGATATAATAGTGAGTAGAAACGAGATTTAGGCTGCGTTTCCACCAGAGATGTGCGAGGATGCAAACAT
This sequence comes from Diachrysia chrysitis, assembly GCA_932294365.1. Lineage (NCBI taxonomy): Eukaryota > Metazoa > Arthropoda > Insecta > Lepidoptera > Noctuidae > Diachrysia > Diachrysia chrysitis. Next base: position 22,859,200 of record OW028641.1, read on the forward strand.
TAATGTTACTGAAATATTCACAAATTGTTTCACAATTTTTGTTTGTTTTACAATTTCCTTACCGTTTTATAGGCGGCGTGCCCTGCGAGGGCGAAGGCATCAGATGGTCGGGAGGCCTCGGCAGCGGTATAGGAGCGACCGCGCCTTGACTCTGCCCGTGTATCTTAACCAACGCGTTCTGATCTCGCATGAGATACCGCCGGCACTTCAGCAGACCGAAGATCACGATGATGGCGAGAACGGTTCCCGATAGTGCCATAAGGATCATCATGTAGTACGATGCAGCTTCGCCGTTCACCACCTATAAGTGACCATGACCATGAATTAACGAGTTACACACTTCATCACAGCTGGAACTTGTCTTATTAAATAAATATTGAAGTACACTTACCGGAACACCTTCATGACTTTCAGGGTCGTTCGGTCCCGGAAGATTCTTCTTCTGTCTGTTACCTATGTATATTTTGATGTCACCAACAGCCGGTTGGAAAATCGTGGCTGCCAACAGAAACCTGAAGCTATCCTCAAAGCCATTTAATTCGCTTATTTTCTTTTTCGTTACAAAGTATATCACACCAGCTTTCACGTCCTCGTGTGTAAAGTATGCTACTTCTCTCTCTCTAGCGCTAGTTTTCTCACCAGAACTTCTAATTATCTTCTTTATCATACCAAACCTTGGTTTTTTCAGAAGAGTATACACAGGATCGCTAGCTGTCAGTTTTGCTAGTCCAGTTGCATCCATCGTGTTAAGTGTGATCTTGGCCTTGTCTGTTTCGACCCGCAGATCGCCTAAAGCCATCAAAGGTTGAACTATTACCTCAATAGTGAAAGGGCGCGTCGCGTTACTATTGTGCACGTAAGCGATAAGATCAAAGCTGTCGTTAGCAGTCGTCATGTCATTCTGCATGTAAATCACAATTTTGTCCATTAAATCTCTATGAGTGAAGTAGGATACTGGATTCCTTCCTATGTATATCATACCATGAAGTGGTTGACGCGTGATATTGTAAAGGACTTTTGAGGTTTTTGCGTTCGTCTCGACGTATATTTGTTCCGTTGTAACGGTTGCTACATTTGAACCCTGTTGTAGATATATAGGATGCAATGACGTAGCATTTAGAATTACTGGCAACACATCTATTGTGAAAACTGTATACGTTGGTTTAAATTGACCATCCCATACCCGGAAATAAAACGTGGCAGTTTGCAGAATTCCTGAATGTTCGTAAATAACTTTTCCGTTATTAATGTCATCTTGAGTGAATTTGTTAATGGAATGTGCCTCAAAAACAGTTTGGTTTTTATCAAGCATTACCATTCGACCTTGCGTTGGGCCACTGATGATATCGTACAGGATGCCTGCGGGACCAGTGTCAGCGTCTTCCGTTAACAGATCAGTTTTAGTGATAGTGTAATTCTCACCTTGTACAACTTGAATTTGTGGACTGTCTGTTAGCAATCTGAACGGTTGGTCGTTTACCGGAATTATATGAATTGGTATTGTGACGTTGCACAAAAGTACATAGTCGGGCAGTAAATATAATGCCATGTCGATTTTGTCCTGCAGAGTATCAGAATCATCGTGTTCGTAGTGGACGACTCCCCTTTCTATTTGAGACTGGGTCAACGATGACATGAATGGTTTGAGTTCACCATGAGACGGCTGCGACCACTGGGCTTCAATCTGAGGTTGTCTCAATCCAGCCTGAGTTTCCAAATACGTGATAACGTTGCTAACATTAACTTTGATAGGCACTTTATCACCTTCTTGTACATTTATTTGGGGTATATAAACATATTTGGCAAGTCCACCAGAGGACACGGATATGTCTATGTTGAATATTTGATCTGTGAGTGGTTTGGCTAACGGGGCTTCGACTGTGAATATGAACGAGTCATTTGTGTATAAGTCTGAGAACGGATGAGTATGTTCATAAAACACAACAGAGTTGTTAACGTCTTGTTGTGTAAACTGCTTAATGGATCGGTGATGGCTTTCCCCGTTCAACATTATGAGCCGGCCGAGTGTAGGCGCTCTGTCAATCTTATAGATGATAGTCCTTGTGGGATCAGAGCACTTGGACATGAGAAAATAGTTGTTCAATGGCTCTCTCATGAGTGGAAATACTCGTAAGTTTTGTTTTCTTGTCAGTTTCAATGATACCGACTTGGTGGTAATTAGGAAGGTGATTTTAGATAATTCGTGCAGTCCATCGGTGACGTTGAAGATCATTTTGCCTTTTGTGCCATCTGCAACAAAAAAATCGAAACTTAAATATAGTTACTCAATCGTAGCAGCAAAAGTTGTTCATAATCCTTAAAAAGACGCTTATGAAACGTTAAGTTACAAATTGAAATGACTCTAGGTGCGCGGTTCTAAACATGACCGTTCTATGAAGAAGAATCGGCAATAAACTCCATAGCTTACACTGTTAAAAATAAGATTTATCAATATTCAATGTAGGTACAATATAAGTTAAAGATATTCGGCGACAACGCAATGTCAGCGGCGATATAACTAGTATATTTTTTCTGATCGACAGATCCATAACTAACAATGTAGACTTACTTTTATGAACAAACACAACTTTTCCTTTGTCGATGTCTAGCTGCGTGAAGTGATGCACCGCGGTGTCGAGGCTGCCCTGCATTGCTATGTACCCGGACACTATATCCACCACGCGGACTGTCACGTTCTCAGGAGGCGTGTCGATGTCGTTCACATCTGGTGAAATATCGTTTGAATTAACGTTAGAAACAAACATGACGAACCTGTGAGGACATTATAGTGTACTTATTGGTTATATTCTTCTTCTAAATATAGTCAAAATCAGTGGCGTGCATTGGTTTTCCGACAAGGTAGGCAGATATTAGGCAAATCGAGCGAAACAAATACCTACTACTATAAATAACGAAACAAATGTAAAAAACTATGTTCTACTCACTTTTTTAGTTTCGTATTTCTTATTCTGTGGTTCGGATGTTATCCTACAAAACTACTACTTCATTAATTTGTTTTGTAACAAATGAAAACTTATTAAACTTCTTGAAGGGGTTTGCACGTAATTTATCCATACAGATTGTATTTTCGAAACACAAACAAACTACGCACTGTAACTTTTCCATATTTATAAAGACACAACAATTTCTGTTTATAACACTACAGTAACTTCACAAAACCACAATAAGTCAATAAGTCACAAAACGAATAATTACGAAAATAATGCAAACTACAACAAATAAACAAACTACAACAGATTAAAAATAACAAAAAGACAAGCAAGTTGCAACAGATAAAAGAAAACAAAAATCATTTATTGCAACTAAAACATGTTTACATTATTAATTACGTAGTTGTTAACTTAAAAAAAAATCTATATTAAATTTACAAGTTATTAGTATTTTATAATATTAGTTAGATATATTAAAAATATAGTAATAACTAGAATTTATATATTTTTTATTTGTTGAGCAGTATGGTTAATGCCCTTGCTACGGAGTAGGCATGCCTACTATTGGTCTGGGAAATGCCTACTATTGGTCTGAGAAATTGCGAAGGTCAAATGTCAGGGCGTTGTGCATGTCAAACAGATATTTTTTGCTTTCACCGTATTATAAATTTGAGAAAAAAGTAGACTATTATGAAGTGTGTGTGCGTATATGAATAATGCAATAATGCAAATGCCTACTTCGCGACGTATTGTGAAGTTATATTGAATGTGGCGTCATTTTTTATTTGTTTTGTAATGAAATGTTTGGTTATAAGTTTTATTATTTGTAATTTAATTAATGAGTATGATGGGTGTTAATTGATTTATTATATTTATATCGTAATAATCAACGATAGATAGTTGGATCTTAGAAGGTAGCCACTGCTTAATTGCCTATATGGTATGCACGCCACTGATCAAAATATCTGGCTTTCAGCCTTACTAGATTATTCTGTAAATATCAATACTTTACAAGGAGCAACAGCAAATGCATTTACTGGGTAATACTTGAAACAGCAAACTTTAAAATGAGAAATGGCATGTTAAAGCTTGCTGTCAGAATACACTGTTTAAGTTACTAGCTGTTCATTTATCTTCTGTAATAAGATAAATCGATTTTGTACTGGAAACTTAAAATGCGAAGGACGTCGATGATCATAGTCTCATGTTCAGTCATAGTCAGTACAACTACAGAAAAAGTAGTGTATTATGCGCGAAACTAGTCTGCCATCACCGTCATCGTCGCGTCATTAAAGTACTTTCAAAATAAATGAATACGAAACGTGTTCCTGTATTGAAAACCATAAATGTACTTACAAAGCTCTTTGGTTGTGAATGTGAAGGTCCCACCCTCCCACACACAAAGGCCGGTGTTGGCTGCCACAATCGGCGGCTCGTCGTTTACGGGCACTATGTTGATGTGTACGTAAAACGGCTCGCTTTCCTTACTGCTCTCTGTCATAGCTACGAGTTTGAACGAATCTGATGATTCTTCGGAGCCATCGTTTGCATACTGTAAAGAAACAATGAAATATAAATTATCAGTTTTGAGGCATTTCAATTATTGTCGTAGAGAATTATAAGAAGTTTAAAGCCTCTTAAGCTAACGACCGAGAAGGGGGTGTATTGGGTCTTATTGCCCACATTTGGTTTATCGTCTGCTTCATCGGACTTTCGAACTTCATCCCTATGTCACTAAACGTGTACCGTATCAAGATACCATTACAATGACGATTTTGGCAATGTCTACCAATGAGAGACAAGCTACTGGCTCGTAATTCACACCCTCATTGAAAAAAGCTGTGCAGCTTGCGTCGTTTTGGTCGGCTTTAAATGGGTCTAAATGACATGCAAAGAAGACGTACAATATAAACCTGCTTGGAAAACCAAAATTCACCTGAATGTTCCCAGAATTGAGTTTCAATACAGGCAAAAGATTGAGCTCCTGATCTGTCATCACTATCTTTCCAAACTTCGGCTTTTCAACCACTTTGTACGCCACCACTTTCCCTTTGTAGAACTCTGTGACCGTTCGGAACAAATCCGGTTTGACGCTCACCGCTTCACCTTCGACGACAGTCAAATTTGAAGCCGCCACGTAAAAGTGTTCAGGTATTATAACCACGTTTAGTTCTAGGTCACGAAGCCAAACGATCCCGTTCGTGACATCCATTCGGATCCTATCTCTCGTTCTGTTGACTCCGGACTGAACGTAAACTAGTCGGTTAGCGTTTATGATCGACTGGTCGAAGACTTTAATATGAACTGGTTCTTCGTTATAGTTTTCGAGTTCGAGTGTGCCCGGTGTTGTGGTGATTTCTAACCAGCCGTGGTAGGGACCATCTGTTACTTGGTAAACGATGTTCGATGGCTCGATTTGGGGATGCATCACCTGAAAATAGTGATATACTTAACTTAGTAATGATCTAGTAGACTTGGACTCCAAACCTTATCATGAAATAAGAACAATAAAGTTTAAGAGTGTTAATTATCCGATAATAATCAACAGTCGGGATTAAACTAATACAGTGTTTGCTGATGGCTATCGTTCCCCATATTCCGTGATTACTGATCTTATCGTGACGCTTGAAGCAGGTCTTGGATATGTATTATTGTCATTCAAGGATTCCCTTACCTCTACTACCTCTTTAGTGACATTAACACTGGTAGATTCTTCCACAATCAGAGGTTTGTTAGTATGCACCCTCAGTGGCTCCCAGTAGCTGGACGGGAATATCTTGATCATGTACACGCCCTCTCCCCAAGTGTCGAGGCACATCACTTTGAACCTGTAGGAATAAATTAACGACGAAAAAAAATATTGTTTATCCCCAGCTAAACATAAAGAAGGAATAAGAAAAAACAGTAATGCAATAAATAAACCCTGATTTAGAAAAAAACATTTTAGGGGTTTTTAACCCTAAGAGTGCCTTTGGCCTATAACTCAGACTCCGTCCGCCCGTCCGTCGGTCAGCGGGCTGTAACTGATAAACCATGATAGGTATTGCAGAAATTTGCACATAGTTGTATGTGTGTGTGATTTCAGTTGCCACTATAACAATAAATGATAAAAAAGACTGACCAAGACGGCGAATATGAAAATAGCCGCCATGCCAATCTTGAAAGAACTATGCTATTATCTTGTGCGAATAAAAAGCACGAGTACGATTTGAACCCATATTGTTTGTAAGTAACTTAAACAAGGCAATATGAGCGTTGCGGCGGCTTACGGCAAACATTACTAAGATATGCGATACTGCGGCCAATAGAACATAAATATTACTACAATATGACAGGTACATGGGCGTAGCGACGACACATGACGCAAAGATTAATACGATACGACAGAGACATAAGCCCTGCTGCTAATAGAACGCAAAGATTTCTACAATCGGTGGACACATGGATGTTGCAGCCACTTACTGCATATCGTAGCATTGTAGATTTCTACGAACTAGCGGCCACGCTACGTTGTCGCAACACATACACGTGCCATGGATTATACGTTAAACGTTGACTCGACGCTGGCGCATCGGATGTCAGATTACTTTGCCCAAAACAGGTTTATTGGAACACAGTGGGCGTACTTTAATAAACGACTATGTGCAATACTATAAACGACTATTTGTCTGATGAGGACATATACACAAATATGATGCGCATACTCAAATGAGAAATAGGTTTAAGACGATCTTAAAGTATCGTTATCGCTTAAATTGACATACAGCAATAGACTTGACATCTTTAAGTCTAGAGGATTTGGCCCTGAAACATACCTAAATTGATCAGTTGGTGTCTTCGGCTCCCTGTGCCTGTAAGCCACTCTGCCCGCGGCTACGTCAAGCTGTGTGAATGTGTATGCTCCTTGTCCTTCACCTACTTCTATGGTGCCGTGTTTAGGTTCTAACGTCACTTCATAACGAATGTCTTCTTCAAGGCAGTTCATGTTTGTGTCGACCTAAAAATTTAAATTGTATGAGTTAGTGAAGTCAAATTAGAATTTCAAGTTTATAGAATAATAGTATTTAATATTATACTAGTATTGAATAAGTGACAAACATAATTAGAAACCTAATAACGTTAAAGACATACCTGCATATCCCTAGCAGTAATAACAACAGCTTTCCCATTCTCAACGATAGATCCATTTGTCGAATACATTCTAATGAAAGGCGGGGACGCCTGTATCTCCAAATTGCCATTTACATCGAACAGCCCATCCGATATCCAGAAAGCCATCTTACCGTACTCTTTACCTTGGTGCTTGAACAACACTAAATTCTTATTGATGTCGTCCTGAGAAAACTGCGCTATTTGTTCTGAGGGATTATCAGCTCGAAATATTCCACCGTTTGGAGGATCTTTGATGTATCGTTGAACAGTGTAGATGATATCAGATGGTTTTGTATCCAAATCGGCATCAGTATAGCTTAGATCTCGAGCAGTAATCAGTCTTGCCCCGCCATGAACGATGTGAAACACATTATCGTTTGCCCTTACGGGGCTGTTATCGTTCTTCAATATAATGTCGATGTGAAAGACTCCGACGTACTGGAAATCTTCCGGTTCGGGACTCAAAGCCATGAAATGGAACGAATCGTGTCGACTTTCGGAGTCGTCGTGAGCGTAATATACTCTGTCGGAGTTTAGTTCTTCTAAAGTAAAATAGGTCGTATTATCTCTCATGATTTTGAGGATATCGTTGATCACTTCGATTTTGCCGTGTCTGGGTAAGTGAGTTATGTTAAATATTAAGTTAGTAACAGCATCTGTACGGAAGTTTAAATGTGTAGCAGGGATGACCATTCTGGAACCTTCTGTGACTTGCAGGCGTTCTAACGTGGTGTGGACTCGGCCTTCAGACCGGTCCGACGTTAATGTACCAGGAGTGTGTCGTATAGTCATAACTCCTGTTATATTTTCGCACTCTGTTGCCCCTACCACGAAAGTAAATTCATCTTGAATATGGGAGTACGCTCTTCTATGTAGTCTATACCACAGTTGGTCGGTATCAATGTGGTGTTGTGTAAAAGTGTTGTGCATTTGTAAATGATGTTTCCCGGACGACAGATGTAAGATTCCGTACTTGGGTGGCCTTAGAATTGTGTAGATTACTCGATCGCTAGGTAAAGCGAGAGGATTAGTTTTAAACTTGAGATTTTGAGAGGATATGAAAGCTTCTCTGGTATTGTTTAGTACTAGTTCCTCATTCACTGACTGGTAAAGTTCCAATTTTATGAAAGTAAGTCGAAAATCGTAAAGGGTGTTCGTTCGTATTGTGCCAACTGAAGCCTTGAACTGTAGACAAAACAAAAATCATATTAAATAACAATGTATTAACGACTTATATGAACAGAAAGTATAAAATTTGTTCGATATTTACCTTAAACTCATCATGTGAAGGGTTTCCAAGTAGATGCATGTACCGTACGCGACCAAACGTCACCATTTCACTGGTGAAAGAGTCCACTGTTTGCCAAGTGCCGTCTAATACTCGGAGACGCTCCACCACTCCGAATTGAGGTGGTTTTACTATATCATACCTAGGGAAATAAGGAGCAATTAATAAAAAAGATGAATGGAGAAGATGGATGGAGTTTTAACTACTTTTAATTGGCTATTTGACGGATGTATTCTCGTATGAGTATATCATATTGACTTAACATTGAACACTAGCGGCCATATTTAACGTTAACAGGCTTGTCAATCTATGTTGTTGTTGAAGTAACCAGCCCTAATTCGTCTCGTTATGTTTATTATTATACTACAGTGTATTTGTTGCAAACTTGCAATGCTTTTGTTTGTCAAGGTCGAATCTTGCAAGCTAAATTAGAACGACTTCCTGACATCCGATTTAGATTTTTTTTTTATACTTATATTAATTCCCATAGGAACGTCGGCACGAAACTAAGCAGTTCCCTCGTGTTCGGGCTAGTTTGATTTGTGATTACTAGTACTATGAATCACAGTGCAGTAAAACCAAATTAAATTATCAATCGTTTTTATATCAGTTAGGATCACAGACTATGATCCTAACCCTAAAAAACAACTATCTCTTAGTAATACTAATACATAAATAAATTATTATTTTGTGTGTACCACTGTGACTTTATCTAAATCCTAGTTTATTATTATTATAAAGCTTGAATTTAAAAACACATTTAATTGAAAAAATCTTGTTTCCTTACTTGACTGGCACGTTAGTCTCATCAGCGTTCGTAGTAAAGGTGAGGTTATCGGCAGAGATGATGACGTAAGAATTGTGAACGAGCTGCAGCCCCGTGTTGTTCACGAGACGCACTTGAAGCGGTACTATGGATATACGCAGGATTCCTGGACCGCTGGTTTCAATACCATCAGATACCTACAAGATAAAAGATAATGACTTTCTGTGTATGACAGATAAGGCGCTGAGCAGACAATACGTGATTTTTCCGCAGACAAAAAGAAGCACTCATGACGGCTGATTGACGCGATCCCGATGACGTCACGGTCACGCTCAAGTCATGGCATGTCGACAAATCAAGGCTACAGTTATTGCTCTCACCAGTTGGCGCGTCAACTGTTGAAGCCTACCAACAAACTATAAAATTAGACATCTCGGATATCAGGTGCTACTAGCGAATCTGGCGGCGAAATTGCTAACGGTAGCCCTCATTGTCCACCGTCCACTCAGCGCAGCGCCTTAGGATACCGGCCTAAGCACAAGTAGGTGTCGCCAAAACGTAATTAACACTTCTTGTAGTGTATTAATTGTAATTGCTTTACTAAATAAAGTCAACTATTCAACAATGGTAGAATCTTGAATTAACTATTATAGGTATTCTTTTATACAGAAGGAGTCGATTAGGCCTCGCTTCAGCTACGTTCGGCTCCATATTAGTGGAATGCAATAAATTGTCGACAGTTTGTTGATAAATTTATCGATCGGGCTTTGAACTTGACCAAAGGATCCGTTTCGTGCGTCTACACATTAAGGGCTTTCTTCACCACCCTCAAGTAAAGTTTCGAGTAAGCTCGTCAGTAAAAACCAATCAGTTCGTGTTCGAATTGCCCGACGTTCGAGTAGCACTAACCACGATATCATCTGACCAGTAAATATAGTTGCCAAGTCGTCTGCCAAGTAACTTATTTACTTGACGATTAAATGTTGCTTTGCGGTTATGAGAACAATGTTATACAAAGGCATATTGATTTTTGACATTGCTTTTTATAGATTCTTTGACATTTACTAGTTAGAATGTACTCAGAGATGAAATTGGCAGAAGATACTCATAACTTTTAATTGCCTATTAACGTAAATCAGAAAGTAAAAACTATTCAACACTATTCTCAGAGATGGTGAACGAGGCCCTAAGACCTATTTCCCCCATTTTTTTAAATCAAAGCGAAAATATCTACCGGTCATTTTATTTGGTCATAAGGTCTTAACTTGTATTATTGTGAAAAACTATCTATACTAATATAGTAAACATAAGAGTTTAATGTTTGAACGCGCTAATCTCTCAACTACAAATCGGATTTGAAAAAATCTTTTTGCATTCGTTAGCCCAATATTAGAAAGGCTTCATGTTATTTGCCTTAAGAGAATAGGAAGGCTAGAGAACCGTGGCCCTTACTAATAAACCAAAGATCCAATATATATATTTATATATAACAAAACTTACTTGTAGGGTTAATCTGAGAGATGTTTTGTTGAGTTGCTTCTCGTTACTTGACCCGTGCACGTAGGATATCACCCCGATGTCTATATCTTGTTGAGTGAACGAATCTACCGGCTGTCCCGACATCTCTATGTGCCCACTGTTGAGAATAACGTACATACACATTTATAAAACAAGGTATCCAGATCAGGTGGGACTGGTAGCCGCCGAAAACGTAATATGGGAAGTGACTAGGTTTTAATTCCTCAGTCAGTTTGATATTATATTTTTTTTACTAGTGCCTAACGGTAAAGACAGAATGTTTACTTAAATATCTCAGAAAATAATTTCGCAGGAAATTAAAAGAACCAGCATTGTCTATTCCCTTCGTTAGAGCATTAACAACGGAGTTTTGCTAGTTTTGCGGAGCACGAGATAGCACACTAATAAAATATACACACACTATTGCAAAACAATACTTTATCCTAACAGATGAACACCGAACTAATTCCGACACACAAACAAAAATTACGCTTGCGTCAGTTTTCACAAAAGGCTACGGTCTCGGAGGAATAAATAAGTAAACTATAGAGTGCGCATATCGAGTATGAACTGTTTGCACTAGTATGGACATGTAAAATCGTAAAATTAGTGTCATCAACGGCATCTCCGTTGTCCGTGCTCTAAGTCTACACCCTAAAAGTGAGTTGTGATTGGTTTTGTTAGTATTTTTATCAACCGTACAAATATTTGCGGGGTTCGAGCTCACAGCTTATTCACGTAATTGTAGTTTTTCTTGCCTCGGCTATCCTTGCAGGCAAAATTTTATCTTACTAGCTGCGCCCCGCGGTTTTACCCGCGTCGTTCTTGTGGACTAATGGGGATATAATGTATTATATCTAAGAGATAGAGAGAGATTTGGGAAATCAACTGTTTACCCTCGGTTTCTGAAACGTTGATCAACACAAAAATTGGTTAATCAACCATCGAACCTCATGTTAAGCGCTGTGATTGGCTGTTAGTCCTTTGGTGAACCATCACAGTAGTGATCAGTAATTTGACAACAGAGTAAATTGATCAGCCTTTCACAAGCCAGGGGTTAGTATATTTATGTGACTACCTATTAGCTTCATTCTTGCCATGCAGCACGGTGTATAGCAGATCTTCGGGCGCCGTGTCTGGGTCTTCCGCCTTCAATATATCTGAAGTAATTGCTTTACGTGTGCCCTGTAAGTAATGATTTACATACAAAATATATTGCTGCATTATACATTGCAATAAACTAAGCCAGAACAGGCATCGCTATCAACAGACACGAAAGAAAATGTAATTCTACGTCAACATAATCATGACTGAGTCATTTAGATAAACGCACAATACGATTTCTGTTCATACTGATTTAAATTTTACTTTTGTTGAGATAAGCTTTAAAATTTTAGTTGCATCAGCATTTGTTAATTTTTAGATCTATAACACATACTAAAATTAATTATTTTTCTTCATACTTTACATGCGTTACGTTGCGCAACCGTGAAAGTTTCTGGTAATTAGAAATATATATTGCTAAAGAGAGACTAAACAACATGAAAATATAATGGTTTAAACTAAAATGAATTTAAATTCTGTATTTTTAACGCAATTTTTTTTTAGTTAACGCAACAGGTCCCAATTGACCTAATGAAACATGCTAAATTGTAGACAGAAAACTTATTAACAACACAGCTTTACTAAAATGCCTTCTCTAAAACGTTGCTAGCTCTCGTACCATAACTATAAACATTCTGCTGTCACGTTTTATTTCATATTCATTCACTACATTCATGCATACGCGGGAGATAGTTGCCAAATCTTGATGATTCGGCTTCGATGGACATTTATTAATTAATAGTTTGTTTTATTATTATACTTTATAATTTTACTTTTGGTACATTATAATTATCATATCGTTATTTTATTAATATAACGCGTGCGCAGCCGGCATTCACAACGTGATTTATTAATCATTGCCATTTTATTAATCAATTAATATTTATATTATTTACTAGCCGTACATTGTATTCTATTGTATTTGCTTCGGTACTGTGCCGTACGTTGAAGTTATGTAAGTGTCATACCATGCTATTAACTGCATTGACCAAAACTGTACCAAACTCTTGCTGAATAAATTCTTCGTTTAAATTAAGAGGTTAAATAATATTAAAATAAAAATACTCACACACATAAATTAAAGGTTAATCTGTAGTGCTTTTGGCGTTCGTGGGGGCAAAAATGCATGCAACTACACAAAAGCAAATTATAAAATAATTTGAAGCTCTGGACTCATTCTGAAAATAATAAAACAATAGATAAAATAAAAAAAGTGCTTTTGTAATCATTCAGAAACCATTGATAAAACTGAAAAGTATCTTTTTTGGGGTACTTTGATGTTGCAAAGACAAATCCTTGTACGTTGGCAATCAATTGTAAGTAAATACCTTCCCAATGAAATAAAAATTTTATTTTTGGTTTTTTAAGGTCTTGAAGTTAAGAAACTTTCGTTCTCTGTAATGTAAATATTACAGAGAACGAAAGTTTCTTAACTTTAGGACTTCCTCTATAAATTCACAATTTCAATTCATTCTTCGTAACACTGAACAAAGCTAAGTTGACTAGCCTGTTTGTCTAGTGGTTAATGACCCCGACTGCTAAACCGGATGTCATTGGTTCTATTATCACACGGAACAAATCTTTGTGTGATGAACATGATAATTTGTTCTGTATCTGGATGTTATTTATGTATAATATGTATGCATTTAGAAACATATAAGTACGTTTATTAGTTGTCTGGTTGCCATAATACAGGTTCTACTCGGTTTGGGATCAGACGGCCGTGTGTATGTTGTCCCAAGATATTATAATAAAGTATTGTTTCTGAATACAAATAATAATTACAAGCACAACAACAATAAAACTTAAAATGCATTATTTGTTAAACAATGTAAAATAAGAAACTTAAAATCATGCTGATGTTACCTAAAAACATGCAGTTTTTCAATTAATAAGATTTAGGCTCTCGATTTTATACGACAAAACAGTCTTTTTTAATTTTAGTTATATAATAATACTCCGAGATCCCACTGGTCAATTGTGCAGGTATCTGAATTTAGAATTCAAAAGGTAAATATTGAACCCTTATAGGACGACTCTTGTGCCTGTCCGTCCGTCTGTCACAGCCTTTTGGCTCCGAAACGACTGGAATGACCGAAATTTGAAATACGGAGAATGACGTATAACGTGAATTTTCACTTTTTTGAGGCTCATTGTGAGGATCTCAAATATAATAATTAATTTTATACAGAGTTTTAAAGTTAATAGGCTAGATGACATATTTTTAAACTAACGCCTAAATTGTTCTTAATAGGGTATATGCATATTTTTTATTTTTTAAATTAATCATTTACATCTTTATAACAAAAAAATAAATATAAATAAGTTTAAAAATAGTCAAATTATGTTTCAAAGTGAAATTTAAAAGGCGCGCCATTTTGATGACGTCATTGGTCATGTCATGTGTTTCTTTACTATAGCGTTTCAGTTACATCATGCTTATTTTCAGTTTTAATTGCTATTCTATCATATACTATTGCTATACTCATGGTAAAAATAAAAAAAAACCTTACAAGTATTGTATGGTACTGAAGTGCACACTATTTTAAGTACACCTGATATAGTGTTTTTTTTGTATTTCACGCAATGCGAAAGTACGATAAGAAAGGTGTAAGACCATGAGATGGATGAGAAAGGATAATGTGTTACCATTATCGGTTGAATATTGTTAACTTAGCTATTAAGCAGTTGAAGATTCGGTTTAAAGCTAACCTAGTTTGCAAAAGTTCATTAAAAAATTCTCGAAAGACCTTACTTTTTTCTATTGGGATTTTATCAGACACGCACTTTAATACTGAAAGAAAATTATTCATGTAAACCCGCGGATCCGTCCGCGTGGATGTCGGTTATCGCGGCAAAAAGTAGCCTATATGCTTTCTCAGGCTCTAGACTATGTGTGTACCAAATTTCATTTAATTCGGTTAAGTAGTTTTGGCGTGAAAGCGCGACAGGCAGACAGACAGACAAAGTTACTTTCGCATTTATAATATTAAGTAAGGATTGAAAAAAAGTAAGTATATAAACATATCATTGAGTGAGCTTCAATAACAGTATAATATTGTGTAAATTATAATGATATAGACGTAAATTAGGTTTTCAGAAACAATTTTAATGACAAATAGTTGTAGCAAGCATTATTTAAACAATGATGAATAAAAATATATGTTTTTGGACTAAAATGTACCATTATATAATAATACCAGCCTATAAATGTCCCACTGTTGGGCACAGGCCTCTTCTCATGTAGAGAAGGCACAAGCATTGATCACCACGCTTGCTCATTGCGGGTTGGCGATTTCAGATTCCAATTCTTGGAATCCAGGTTTCCTCACGATGTGTTCCTTCACCGTTTGCCAATGGTGTCTTAGAATAATTAAGAAAGTACATATAACTTTGAAGAAGTCACATTGGTACTTGCCCATAGTGGTTTCGAACCTGCCACCTTGTGCATACAAATCCGTTCGTTGAAGCGCTAGGCCGCCACGACATTGCACAAAATATACCATGTAACATAATAATTATCTTGCAGCTTTCACTCTTTTGATCTCTGCGCTCGTAAAATGGAGATTTGATGCGGCTGACATCATAAATGCATCTATTTTCGGTAGTATATCAGATAGTGCTTTGACAAAACCAGATTCTGCCATCGTCCTAGATTGACTACAAATATATATTCACAGGTAATCACACAGGAAACAGTTTAAAAAAAAATCACAAACTCTACTAACACGACATGACCATTGACGTCAGATTTTGTTTTGACTAATAGTGACGCATTTAGAAAGTTTGAATTTCACTCCCTTATTTTTAACTTTTTATATTGTGTTCAAATGATAACTAAATAAAAAAAACATTTTAAGTATAATGTAAATACAATAAAGTATCTAGAAAAAATATTTGGGACAAATTTAAATTTTATGCATATTGTTGTAGTAGACCAAAATAAATTTAGTATTTTTAAAAGAAAATAAAAAACAATTTGTAAATTACCGACGTGAACACTGTCAGCCATGTTGGTCTATCGATTATCAGCCCCTCTAGCCAAGTGACATTTCTACAACGTTAACGTTGATCGAATGGCGTTTGCGGAGTGTATTTTTTATTTGAATTTTTAACGTGCCTTTACTTTTATTAATTAAAATCGGTGTATATTGGACCCTTATGGCAAATACTATTTGAAAAAAATAATATTATTTATTATGTATATTTTGATATGAGTCAACTAGCCAGTTGACTATTTCCCCGACTTATCTCTGTAACACTACATAGCCTAAAAAGTTGAAAATAAAACCAGACAAGAACTCTCTCGTGCACTGAGAGAGACACCCCGTACAAAGTTTAATGATCGACACAGTTAATTGTCCAAAAACAAACTTAACTATGCATTTGGAAAATTGTGAAATGATTTATTAAAAAAACATGTATAATTCTAGAAAATTTGTCTGATTAGAAAGTCTATTCATAAGTTAAATATAAATAAAACTAGTTATAAACAAAAGTGGTAAGTTTCCCTACCCATAATTCATGTGAATAAATCGATTGCAATTAAATTTAAGACGAAGAGCATTATAGTGAACACGGAATTAATCCTTCATGAAAATATTTTTAAAAAAAGCTGACACCTGGAGCACTGAGTGGTGGGATCTTTGGCTATTAACAGCCATTCTCAGAGACGTTTATTGTAACTTAAGAGATTCCCATAGAGTAAGGTTAGCAACCTCACAGACTTGTACGGGAGTAAGATAAAAATAAACAACGACTGTTTTAAAGCAATAAAAGCAAGACATACAAATTGCCCTAATCATCTTGCATCCCCAAAGTAGGCTATATTAGTCACGCAAAAAATATCATGGGAGATTGATATAGCCTATCTCAATAGATTCATTGTAGGATGTTACATGACCACCACAATTTTGAGACAGTGACTCTCACTCTGATTCTGACTTTTACTAAAGTGATGTTATATTTTAGGTAGCAATTTTTAGTTTCTACTTTAAGTTAGATTTGAGTTTAGAGTTTAAATATTATGATTTGTACAATTATGAATGTGACTTCCCCTTGCCACTCAATGACATACTTTGTTTACCCCTCCTTTCGTCATAACTTGTTACTTATTCAATAATTGTTCAGGTGTAGTAATAAGAAATGACGCGTTTTGTTTTCTCATATGTCCACCTACCTGTGTTAGCCTTAGAACTTTTCCCGGTAACAGATTCAAGACGGGCGGGTCATTGACCGGCGTCACGTTGACGTGGAGAACAAAGGTGTTTCGACCTTGAAGGTAGCTCGGCAACGTGAACTTTGTTTCAGGGATCAGTTCCATGTCCAAGACAATTGCATCCTGATGATTCTCGGAGCCGTCGTGGACGTAACGGACCTGGAAGACGTGTAAATAACAGCTTTTTAGTAAAATATTGGAAAACTAATGAACTTTTAGAATGGAGAAATAGAAGATATTGTTTTAAAATAACGGTCTCAGGAACAAGCATATAACTTCTTCTTTATTCTCTGTTAAATTACTTCATTATCTTCTTTTAGTACAGGATCACACTGCGCGATCCCGCAGCTATCTGCTTTTTGAATGAAATTAATTTTAAATGAATGTTGAGGAAGTATTCAATAGATTAGCGATATTTTATCACGAGAATATTTTTTTTAATATACTCATAAATGTATGTTTAATAAATATAAAATATAATTAAAATACTAGAACTACATACGAACTACAGAAAGCAAACCAAAAAAGGCAACCTCTACTTGCGCCTATTTTTAAGTGGCAACCTTGGCTTATTGTAAACAGGGAATGTAAAACTTTAATCTTGTATGAAATTAAAAAAAAAACACCGACGACTGTAAATCATTGACAGTAATATACCTGTTTACATCATTGTCTTTGAAATGGCGTAAAATTCATTAAAAAGACATATAACTGCAATTTATATTACCAAATTAATTAAACAAAAATTATTACAGGTAATTGTGGCAAATTTTTCGTAGGCAATCCATCGCTAATCCATTGAATACTTCCTCAAAATTCATTTAAATTTAATTTCATCAAATAAACAGATCGCACTGCAGGATCGAGCAGTGGTATCTTACTACATATTTAGCCCACTGCTCTGACCTATCGAAATAAAACAAAATGCACCTTACGATATACAACTTTTTCAGCTTCGATGGTTTCGATTTTATTTAGCCACATAAATGATATGGACTTGAAATTTAGTTCCAAGATAGAAGTGGATATGATGAAAATAAATCGGTTACACGATTTAAAAAACTTTCGTCGATACTTTTATTTTTTTAAATCTGATAGATCTTGATTAATATGAGATTTATTATTTTGTCGCTTACATTAGTATTTCTAAGACAATCTTTCGCGACCTTGACATATGTTTAGCTCTTTCACCACCCGCAATGTTTATGCCATATTTCTTATTCCCGTCGCCTTGATCTATGGGTTACATATTAGAATTTCTAAACGGAGTCAAAGTCAAAGTCAAAATTTTATTGCATACCAAGTGTACATTTGGTCTTTCATAACAATTTTGTTGCACTTATCAACTCAGTAGCCCTTTGCAGGCACAGCAATACAATAATATTAAACATACATACGTATTATTTTAATTATTTGTTACGCATTAACGCATGCGGAGCGAATATTTGTAATTAAATACATACTATAATATATACATACGTATTTTAACTATATTCGAAGTAATTACAGTTTATTCACTTATGTTCCCATCGCATATTGGTGGATTCGAATACTGTTTTATTTACTTAATTTTGGTTAAACTAAAATTTATCGCACTAACGAAAGATTAATCTAATGATATTTTAAGATATTGGATATTTCAACTATGTATGAAATACCTAATGGCCGACTAGCGCAGGATTGATTTCTAAAGTGGTGTATAGATACAATACTACAATATTAGTAGTGTCAATGTCATATCATGCATGTTATGTTGAACCGAGTACTAGTTGTTACATGAACATATTGTAAATCTGGCTGAAAACTTTGTAAATTATTTAAAAACGAAAAGGGAGGAAGAGAAATGGTTCACATATGATAAAAATAGACCAGGAAGTGGCAAAATTTATATGATGTGCGTGTAAAATGCACAAATGCACTGCAGGCATCATAAAAAATGTTTTACGGATATTGAAACGTTGTCAGTTCTAGCGTGTAAAGGCGACCGTAACCAGGACGGTATTCCAGTGCATGCTGAGGTGGCTAATAACTATTACAAACTGAAATGTAAACTTACCGATAATTCTCAAATAATGCAATACTAGTGCTGAAATTTTAACAAAGTTGCCATCCAAAGCCAAGAGTCAAATAGTTAAACGCGGAAAAAAAAGCTATGTTGTCTATTAAAGAATCCACAAATTTTAATTTTGTAGTTCGCGAAGATAAGTATAAATAACAATAGATATTTTAAAAGAAATCCCAGAGCACAAGTGCAATTATTGCAATACTTCAAATGTTTTATTTGTTAGAATAAGTTTAGATGTTATAATATGTAACCGATCTATAGCTTCATATTTAAAATAATCTTTTGAAAACACTCACCTTATCACGGGACAAGTCAAGCAGGGTAAAAAACTGTTTGGACTTGCTCTCTCCTTCAATAAAGTTGTATTGCTGTGAGTTTCTCTGCAGCGATAGGTCAATAGCTATCCGGCCGTGTTGCGGCGACTGCGCGACGTGCAACAGAACGCCTGAAGGTCGTACGCCGTACTTGTGATGGTCAAGAACCACATCAATGTTCTGTGTGGTAATTACAGATACACCTCCTTCTTGAACAGTCAGCGGGAATAGTGCTACTAACTCCAGCTCGCTGCTTGATTTTGAAAACACCTGGCGAAAGAAATCATGTTTTAGATTATTGAAGTGAAAACTTCTTTAGGCGCGTTGGGCATTTTTGAGATGGGGAAAACAATTGAATTCGCGACACTGTTGCCGTTACCGACTCCTCTGTATATAAGTATTTACATATATTTTAACAAAAACAAATTTTCACTTTTGTCGGCACTCCCGGAGTGCAACTGGTTTTTTTTTAACAGGACTATTATATTTAACAGTACATAACCCCTCAAATATAATCCCAAAAAACTGGCAGCACAAACAGATAGCGGCGGTATATAGCATAAGGTACGCAAACACTTATCAAAATACTATGTGACACACAACTGAATAACTTTACACTTGTACAGACAACATAGAATCAAATATACAATTTATAACAATAGCTCTTTAAAACAGTTACGAAACAGCATGTCGACTAGAAATACCCGAATCTCCGGAAAAAAATTCTCGGTGCCTGCGGAAAAAACTAAGGATTACTCCAGTGTTGCCGAGGACATAGGAGTACATAAGCACTACAAGAAACGTATCAGATTTAGCATTAAGCAATTAAGGGTGGCGTAATTTCTGTTCAAGCATGAACTATATAAACTAAGCCGCAAAAATAAAGACAATACTGGCAAAGAGCGACGTCATTCAGTTGGGATACCTTAAGAAATAAGACGGCACTAACACGAACACATACGTAGAAACCAGTGTAGTTCTGATGGAAACACATATTTCGGATGTCTGATCACGTCAGACTCCCAGTGGAAGGACGAGCGTTACAGCACGCCAACATCCCAAAAATGGAAAATTGAAATCAAAATAATAACTGCAGACAGAGTAGCATGGGCCATAAGAAACTTCAAACAATAAAAATCTACGCTGCAACGAATTTTTTCCGGCATTACTACATTGGTCAACCAACCAGACAACGCGGTACTTAGTACCATAGGGATGTTGACTGGGTATGAAAAGTTAAAATCTATTTAGCCCGTCAGTTGGGTAATAAAAAAATATTAGACACGTATTTTTTCTTTTATCAAAACAATACAAAATTATAAAGATACAGCGATTTAAAGTTCAGTAGTGGGGGCTTATGACGCCAGGCCGTCGTATAAATTGTTGCACGTAGTGATGTCACGCGAAAATTCCATTCACTGTATTTTGCTAATTTTTAATTTGCAGGAAAAAAAGGAAAACGTGTCCAATAAAATTCTTTAATCTACCAGGCGGACATTAAACATAAATTTTGGGATACATTCTACAGGGCTTGCATTATGCATAGCCTTTAAATAAATACATATGAGGCGCAGTGGCGTGCATACCATATAGGCAATTAGGCAGTGCCTACCTCCTAAGATCCAACTAACTATCCTTAATTATTACGATATAAATATAATAAATCAGTCAACACCCATCATACTCATTAATTAAATTACAAATAATAAAACTTATAACCAAACATTTCATTACTAAACAAATAAAAAATTACGTCACATTCACTACAACTTCATAATACGTCGCGAAGTAGGCACTCGCGCCAGTGCCTACTTTACACTCACACACTCAAACCATTTTGGCGTATTCATATACGCACGCACACATCATATTAAGCTACTTTTTCTCAAATATATAATACGGTGAAAGCAAAAAATATCTGTTTGACATGCACAGCACCCTGACATTTGACCTTCGCAATTTCCCAGACCAATAGTAGGCATGCCTACTCGGTAGCAAGGGCATTGACCACACTGCTCAACAAATAAAAAATATATAAATTCTAGTTATTACTATATTTTTAATATATCTAACTAATATTATAAAATAATAATAACGTGTAAATTGAATATAGATTTTTTTAAAGTTAACAACTACGTAATTAATAATGTAAACATGTTTTAGTTGCAATAAATGATTTTTGTTTTCTTTTATCTGTTGCAACTTGCTTGTCTTTTTGATATTTCTAATCTGTTGTAGTTTGTTTATTTGTTTTAGTTTGCATTATTTTCGTAATTATTTGTTTTGTGAGTTATTGTGGTTTTGTGAAGTTACTGTTGTGTTATAAACAGAAATTGTTGTGTCTGTATAAATATGGAAAAGTTACATTGCGTAGTTTGTTTGTGTTTCGAAAATACAATCTGTATGGATAAATCACGTGCCTTCAAGAAGTTTAATAAGTTTTCATTTGTTGACAAACAAATTAATGAAGTATAGTTTTGTAGGATAACACCCGAACCACAGAATAAGAAATAAGAAACTTTAAAAAAGTGAGTAGAAAATGGTTTTTTACATTTGTTTCGTTATTTATAGTAGTATTTTTTTTTGCGTGATTTGCCTAATATCTGCCTACCTGGTCGAAAAACCAATGCACGCCACTGATGGAGACAAGCTACACAAACGATAAATCATTCAGGCACATCAATCTAAATTCTTACTAAAATATGTAGTTGGAAAGACTAGTAGACCGGCACCTTAGTGATGGAAAACTAAGGAAAAATCTTTTGCATCCCAGGAACACGCCTATAGGAAAGGCATATCTACAGATTCGGCATAAGACGCGGTAGTGCAAAAGGCAGAATATCTATCATAAATAATTCCTCGACATAGAAGAAGCCTTTGACAAAACCAATGTCGAATCAGTAATATAAAACTGGATAACCGAGCTGGTTAGCAAAAGGGCGGTTCAGACAGAAAAAATACTACAACGAGAGCCAAAGTAGTCAGTCAGTGTATCCATACTTCAACCCCTGCACAACAACACTAACCTCATTCCTTGTACTGGAATGCCACAATACACTCCAGCCCAATGCAAACACAAACCGTGTAAGTCTGCAATGGATCAAAGGACACAGCAAATCACTTGGCAATGATGCAGCAGACAAGTTGGCCAAAAGTGGTTCAAATATGACAGTATATGGACCGGAACCACTGCCTACTGCCTATAGTATAGGCCCTATACCCATTGGCCAAATCCAAAAATGGTTTTTGAAACGGAAGAAATCCACATAATGGAATGGATAAACAGTACAAGATGCAGGCAAACAAAGACGGCCAAGCCCCTTACCAGATTAAAGAGGGACAAAGCCCGGTAAGTCTTGGGTACTATAACCGGACAATTTTTTTCTAAACAAACACCTATTTACCATGGGTGTTATAGACAGCCATCTATGCAGGGGCTGCATGGAGACGGGAGAAACGTTGGAGTCGGAGACGTCGTGCTAGAATGTAAATATGTTGAATTTCAAAAAGTGCTACTGAGTAGCCTAATTTGAAATAAATTAATATTGATTTTGAGTTTGTAGATGCGTGACAGATCAACAGGCATACATTCTCCAGTCTCCTTCATCACTATATTTTAAAATTTTATTTGTTACGTCAATTATTAGTAAAACCTACATTGAGTACAAATCAACAGTTGCCGAAACTTCTTTAACTTTTTAAACTGGTTGAAATAAAAATGGTTTGATGACGTGTAAATTCTAATAAATTTTAAAGAACAGCTAAATAAATTTGAGAAATGCTTGAAAAAAAGGTTAAATGAAAAATCATTCTACTCTGTATCAGTTACTAAAATAATTACAGTGTCGACTTGCATGCTGTGTAACTGTTAACTGTATGTGTAGATATACTTAATTAATTATTCTTATAATTGTTTAAATATTTGTATGTCACATAACGACAAAATGTATATGGCACTGATTGTATTACTGATTATCTCTTATGTACCTACATTTTAGGCAAATAAACAATTATTATTATTATTTATTTGGGAACATTCACAGTGTTATCACTGTTATGACCACTACTACATTAAATAATTCCTTACCTTGTATTTTTCAGCGTAATCCGGATTGATGCAGAGATCCGTATCACACTTGCAAGTGAAGTGGTCAACGCCGTGTTGTTCGCAAACGGCCTGAGCAACGCACGGCGGGTTGCCGGGGCTCGAGTGACAGGGGTACCACCACACGCATTTAGGACTTACGCCGTATGTAACTACAGCGTTTGGAAGACCGTACATCTTTTCGTCTACTTCTATGGGTTTGATGCAGCCCTGTAACAACGCGTTAGCGTTTTAAGTTGTCTTAAATCTTAATTGATTAATTCTCTAAATATACAACGTTCATTTTTGTCTGGTGTCAATAGATGCCTTTCTGAGTGTTAACATCTTTCTTGACCGACCAATTTCTACAATACAGTACCGGCGATAAATAATGCAGACCACTCTTTGGAAAGAGAAAATTGACTGTTTACGAGGATTTCCGAACACTGACGACCTTCTATTAATCACCGTATTTATTAAGTGTCATTTCAGGTAATTTCAATAAATCATGATATTTTGATCTCGGCTTATTAGC
The DNA here is from genome assembly GCA_932294365.1 of Diachrysia chrysitis. Lineage (NCBI taxonomy): Eukaryota > Metazoa > Arthropoda > Insecta > Lepidoptera > Noctuidae > Diachrysia > Diachrysia chrysitis. The sequence continues at coordinate 22,883,195 of OW028641.1, forward strand.
TAAACTGTAGGCAAGACGGTGTAGGACGACCCTCCCGGTCGACGATTGCAGTAAGCGAAACGAAGCGCTTGAATTTTATTCTTTGTTCGTTATTTGTTTTGCGATTACTCCTAAGAAATTACTTTAAATTATATGGGGTAAAAGAGTAAAATAATATGCAAGAAATGCTTAAAGCCTCGTAACTCATTTAAAATGTTAAGGATTAATACCGTACTCGTGTAAATAGCTTTATAATTACCGCTTTACAAATGGATGTTATCTTTAAGAGATAGACATGCCATCGAAGACTTTCTGTAGAACTACAATTTCACTATACATCATTTTGTTATATGTCAGACAGACAGACGCGGTGGAGGGCTTTGTTTTATAATATATAGTGATAGCGATACTAGCAATAAGAAAAACTACACCATTGTACATAATGAACATTACATTATTTATTTATTTATTATTGAGTATTTTAACAAATTTGTGGATTAATTTAATAGGTACTTATTTTTACATTTTTTATTTGTTTTATAACTTACACTTATTCTTAAAAACAATGCTTCTGTTATAAAAGAGCCGATTTTTTAATAATCGGTGTAGCTTATTTTACAGTTTTAAATTTATCAATAGCACACAAAGAAAATTAAGTTATGTATGTGTAAACGTATACGGGTCATAGAATTAATTCACCAGGCGACGCCGCCGCTCGGGGAGACACATGACAAGAGTTCTCTCTGTTCCTTATTACATTACTGTACTCTGTGCTCTATTGCACGGAAAGTATGTATGAAAGTATAGCATTGCCAAGAAAAGATCATTATCAGGTTTTTGTAATTACTGTTTTAGTTAATTTCTAAAGGTAAAACGGACTTACCATGATACTAGAATCAGCAGCTTTAATCCCCTTAGTAAACGCTCTCTGTTGTTTCTCGCTTTCAATGCCTCCGAGATAGAAGGAGTCAGACAGATCCAAGTATCGCGTCCCGCCGCTCTCGACACGCGTGTGCATAGCTATGTTGTCTACTGTTAGCTGAAAAATTCATTTAATATATTTAGTATTGAAACATAGATTTTGAATAACAGGTTACAAATTAATGACTTTTCGTTTGTTGACTGTCTGACTATAGGAGATGGTCGACTAATTTATCAAAAAAATATATATTTTATACGTTTTTTTCTTCAGTGTTTTCAAAGGTTAATATTATTTAAATTTAAACTCTTTTACATATAGTAACTACAGCAGTAACTATACAAAAAGAGATATCAAATGTGGTCGAGATGGGCATAGAACCAATGCAAATCGATAGATATATTGCCGAAGAGAGGGATGACGAGGGCTGAGATGAAGATGGTATAGAAATTAAAGATGTATTTTTACTTTGTTGGGTCCAAAAACAGAAACTATATTTAAAATTACAAAGTAGTCCACAACTGGTCAAATGCCAATTTTACGAATTACCTAAATAGTGGAATGTGGATTCATAATTAGGTGAAGAAAATATAAGAAGTTTTTTTTGTTTTTTATTTTCAATTCCATAGTCGTTTTAGTTGAACTGGCTACAATGCTGAGGCATTAAAGCTTAGAGTATAATAATTGATCTATTGAGTGCGCCTAACAAGTATGAACTGTGAGCTCTAGTATGAACAAGTAAAATCGTAAAATTCGCGCGCCGTTATATTAAAACTACCTGAAAACCTAATATTGCCGTTGTAATATCAGAACCATCGATATTTTCGCATAAACGTCTGTCGTCGCACGAAAAACATCAGTAAACAAGCGTAGTAGGTACTTATAGCTAAAAAATTGTTTATACTCAGCACAACGGGCCATTAGCCATGCGCGCATTCTATGCTTGTCTTTGCATACTCTTATATAATTATGTACTATTTAAATTAATTTTAAACTGGCTAAGCGATAAAAAAATACAAATTGTTGTTTTTTTTTTCATTTATATACATTCGATACAGGCATATAAAATATTTTTGACTTGGCCTAACGAATCCTGTTTAGGAAACAGGAGTCGTTAGATCAAGTCAAAAATTAGAAAAAAATGTTAACGTCGCAAATTTCAAGTCGTTATTTTGGCCAGTTATTCGTCACAAATGTTCTTTAAATCTCGCATATGCAATGTCAGTGGATTGCTAGCGATAGCAGATATACATTGTAGAAATAAAAATAATGAATGTCAGTTATTATTTTACGAACCTAACAATACAACAGAACGTTGGGCTAAAAGAAATACATGTAAATCTCATTTTTTTACTAGACTACTTTGTAGATTATATTTATTAGTTGTGGATAATAATGCCAGCTAACTATCAACTTTCACTCTCAAAAGAGATATATTCTTTGCTACACAAGCTACATCCAACACTGCTAAATAAAATCTGCATGGGCTATTAGCTATGCAAGGCTGGCACATTTTCTAGTAGCTATATTCAAATTACTGTATTTCATTTCCGGGTTTACGGTCCCATTGAAATAATAATACGAAATGGATACATAATTGAGCTACTCAAAACCATAACATTGTAATGAGTAACCGTTAATTTTTCCAAATAAAATAATATAAGTTTAACAAAAACCAAATTTTTAAGATACATGTAAAATTATTTTCACCGCCAAAAAAAACAACGTTCGTCTAATGCTTTGCAATTTTTTGTTTAAACATTTTAGGCAACGCAACCGTCACACGCCAGCCGTAAACAAAACAAAATTGGAATTGAAAATAACATGTATTTATATAGAACTTGCAATGAGCATAAAACAAAAGTATCCTACATATACGATATACATACACATATATAAAATTAAATCCCGATAGCACTTGGTCACGCTCTAACTTCAGAACGACTGCACTAAATCAGATGATTCTATTTTTTGTGTTCCTTATTGTAATGACAAGGTTATGGAAATGTTTTTAAAATCTTACACCACCCGTACGAATCCGGGGCGAGAAGCTACCCCAATGAATCTCCATAATGTATGTAGCGCATAACTTTCGTATTACTGGACTAAATCGGAAAATTCTTTTTTGTGATGTTTATTGTGTGAAATTTAGTGAAAGGACAAGGTTTGTATAAAAATAAATGAAAAAAAAAAAAAACAGTAATCTTTTTATATCTCGTTATGAAAAATAAAAATAAAAAAAAGCCCCTTGCATGCCGTTGCACTTGTTCGATTAGTGATCCGTGCGACGACAGATGTCAAGCGAAAATATCGATGGTTTCGATATTATTAGGGTAATGAATTTTAGAAACAAAATGATTACCTTAAAAAATGTTACAGTAAGTCCTTAAAATATAGACATAAGCTGTCGCAGGCTTTTTTGTAGGACTATTTAGGTTAAACATTTCCATTATAGGTGTAGCTCTATAGCATAGCAGCGCATGCCAGAAAGGCTCGCAGATGGCAGAATTTTTTCTTACTTACTTGACACTTATCGTTATATTTTGGACAATTCACAAAAAATAACTTAACAAATTATAGCATATGTGTCATTCTCGTGTATAAGCTATATTATTAAAAGAGTAACTAACATCCATGCATACATTCTTTCAAACTTTCGCGTGTATAATATTAATAAACAAAACGCAAGTTTATTAGTTAGTAGTATATTATTCTGGATTACACGCCGCGCGCCCCCACCAAGCACCCACGCACCCCTACTTCGCAATACTGAATTTAGATAAAGTAAGAAAATTTCTATAAAAATACTAATTACAGATGAAAAGAAATGACACTATTATTTTCGTTTTGCTTCCGTGAATCGTTTTTACAACTCAGCACTACGTATTTTACCATTATCACATAAATATATGTTTGCTCGGTGATACGGTAAGCTCTTGACACAAATTGGACGTGATCTTGAAAAAGACACTTGTTCATACATGTGCTCACGGTTCGTACCTCATTACGTTCACTCTTTAGTTTACTTATTGTTTTCTCTATGCAGCCGCTTATGTAAGTCAGACCCTTCATTTGATTGACTATCTATTAATTTACTAGCATTTCCATCCAACTTGCTTCGATACGATCAATTGTTTGTAGAAAATCTAGTTGGGTGTTAAATTGTTAAATCTGGGACCGCTATGAGTAATGAATATGCAATCTCCTATTTTATCTACTATTTTGCTTTAAGAATAGCGGTACCCCGCCGCGACATTATACGACGAGCAAACCTTATCGTGCCAGCCATCAATTTCTATACGTAATTAAAATATATGGTGTTACTCAATTAAATTTGGAGGCTCAACGATAGGCATTATTTTTGACTTTTCAAATGCTTTTATTTTTTGCGTTGGGATTTTTTTAAACGGCTCAACCGATTTTCATCAAACATGTCTGAGAACACTCGCACATAGTCACCTTTAATACCAAAAAAAAAAACAAAATTTTAATTGCTTCATCCGCTCGGGAGCTATGATGCCAAAGACAGACAGACACGTCAAATTTATAACACCCCTCTTTTTGCGTCGGGGGTTAAAAAGGGACCTCTTTAACCCCCGACGCGATAAGAAAATAGGTAAGGTAGTTAGGTAGGGTAGGTAGTCTGTTGACAGGAGCGAAGCCGCGAGCACAGCAAGTTATAAACAAAAAGTAATAAATTATACGTCAAATGTATTCTAAAGTAAATAAGTAAAACTTCACCTCTATCATAGATGGGTAGAAGGACAGGTGCATCTTATGCCACAGTCCGTCGTTCACTCTGACCGTGTGCACAATCTGTCCGCGCGCCATCTTGACTCGCACCACGCCTTCAAGAATCTCCACAGCCAGGAAGTCTGAACCTCTACCTCCGCCGGCATTGTATAATACTATCGCATTCTGAGCTATGGTTTTGAATTCTATTTGCCATCTGGAATTGTTTTGTAGGTTTTCTTTAATTTAAAAGTATGACTTTGCTGTTTTGTATTAATTATAAAGTTATCTTGGGTTTTCAAATGCAACTTAGTCCATATTTGTCCATATTTTCTCATAATTTTTTTAACAAATCATCTTAACTTGCCCACATTTTAAATAGATAGCTGAGAAGCTAGATACTTGGCTGTAGAATATAACTATAAATTACAAATCAAAACGGAGGAAAATAATTGCAATATAAAACAGGTTTATTTATTTAACTTACTTTCCTCCGGCCCTAGAGTTTATCTTGGGCAGTATTAAATAAGCGCCTTCATCAACAAAACTAATGTCGGAATTGAGGTCGGCATCGAACTCAGGAGCACAGTTCCACGTCACGCCCTCAACGTGTACGGAGCCAGAACGACTGCGGGCTTTCTCTATTATCTTTACGCCATTGTAGTATACCTGCAACATAATTCGTTTTATTATTTAAGCAAGACGATAGGTCTTGCTTAAATAATATAATAACTAAAATACAATTTTATTAGTTCTGTATGTTCCACAAATATATTAAATCTTCAATTATAATCCAATTTGACGACCTCCGTGGTCGAGTGGCGTACACACCGGTTTCAAGGTCTCGCCAGCTTTGAGGTCCCGGGTTCGATCCCCGACCGGGTCAATGTAGAAAAAACAACTTTTCTACATTGTCTCGGGTCTGGGTGTTTGTAGTACCTTCGTTGTCTCTGAATTCCATAACACAAGTGCTTTAGCTACTTACTTTGGGTTCAGAGCAATGTATGTGATGTTGTCCACATTTATATATTTATAAAAAAAAAAAAAAAATTGTAGATATAAGGAGTTTAATAAACACCACACATGCAACGTAACATATGTAGTCCAATATTTAAAGGATTTGCTTACGTCTTCCATGCAGCCGCGAAAATTCTCCATATGGCCCAAAAACAGTTCTGAGAAATCTCCTTGACCTCCCAAAAATATTCCGAAATGAATGTTTAATTCAAAGAATCGGCCCGGCAATCGTTTTTTCACAGCCGTATCATCTACCTGTTGAAGCGAAAATGAAAAAAAAAACAAGTAAAAAACAAAGCCTGTCCCGATTTACTGACATAGTATGTCCCAAAATACGCAAAACATTTATTTTATGTATTTTTCAAAATTTTTATTAAACCAACTACCTAACACACATAAATACATTGCAAGTTACACAAAAGTTTGTAAAATAAGCTCACACTTTAATTCACAACCAGCTGCTCGACTCGCGAGGCAAGTACCAATGTGACTTTTTCAAAGTTATATGTACTTTCTTAATTATTGTAAGACATTATCATTGAAAATTAGTGAAGGAAAACATTGCGACGAAACCTGGATTCCAAAAATTGGAGTCTGGAATCGCCTTCCCGCATTGAGCAGGCGTGGTTGATCAATCGCCGTTCCTTCTCTATATGAGAAGAGGCCTGTGCCCACCAGTGGGAATTTTATAGGCAGTATTACTACAATTATATATTTGACTGACATGGACTTTTTATGAGTTAAAGGAATCTTGAATTGTGTGCTATAACTTAACCGTATATAATATTTGGTAGTGAGTTCATTAGGTGTCTAATTGTTTACCAAGGTCAGTGCCAAGGCCTTTGGTAAACAATTATATTATTATTAGTACCTAGTATATATAATATATTAGTTCTTCTTAACTTCATTTCACATACTTGAGTTTTTATAGTATAAATAGATAAACAACAAGTAAACTATTCACAAACTTTGAATGAGCTGCACTTGAGTCGGCAGCAATTGATAAAAAAGCATAAACGGAGACGAATAGTTGGAATGTAATGGAAAACTGACTTCAAAGTAAGTCAGTTCATTCATGACCCATTTAAATTAGAAAATAACGCAATTTCTTTTATTGAAATGACATTCTTAGTAAATTTACTTTGATTGATTTAAAAACCTTAACCACTGAACTGATTTTGAATGAATTTATGAAATTGTTCCTCAAAAGTCGGAAATAACAAACATACAAGGTAAACATAGTCAAATTGAGAACTGCTTCAAACATTTTGATTTTGTTTGATTCAGAAACTATATGCCTACCTTCATCGTCAAGTTAGCCTCTAGTCGTATGATGCTGACATGATGCCACTGGGTATCATTGAGGTGTATCCCTTTAGGCGACGACAGTTCACTTTCTCCTGCTCCAAGGTTAATGTGCAGTTTCAGTCTTCCGCTTTCCAAACGAATCTAAACAAGTAAAAAATTGTTACGAATAAATAAAGGGAATGATTCAAATGAAAACTTACTACAAAGCAATTCCCTGTACATACAAATAGTAGGTTACAGAACATTACTTTTTTTTAAGAAAGATTAAAAAGCAGTTACTGCCACTATAATTAGCATCTTATTGGCTTGTTAACTTACCATACAGTAGTCAGTTTTGCCAGCAGCAAGCAGAAGAAGAGCATCAGACAGATGTGTACGAAAACGAAAATTAATATCTGTCAAGCCTTTGGCTTCTTGCAGGGGATACGAAATATAACTTGCTCCATAGAAGGAAGCTGTAACAAGATTTGATTTATAGTAAATAATCCTGGAAACCTTACTTATTTAAGTTTGCCAAAGAGAAATTATTGCTCTAGGCAATGACAAAGAGACAATTTTTTTTTTTTTTTAACAGATTGGCCACTGACATTATAAAAGATTACTAGTAACTCAAATATTCTTGGCAAGGCAAGGGAGAGGAGCTAAATAAAAATAACATATTCATATTGCAATAAAAATAACATTTTGGTTAAACAACAGTGCATATTATTTATTATAGTAAGCATTTACAGGTATTTTTGAGTCGATAAGGTGTTATTAGTGAGTCAATTTAGGGAATTGAGTATGTAAACTTAATATTATTACGTAGTAATCATAAGAAGAAGTTTCAGTATAAAAAAAAATAACAGGTAACCATGTATGTATGTATGTGTATGTATGTATGTATGTGTATGTATGTATGTGTATGTATGTAAGTTTACTTCTTCTTTGTATTGATTGTAATACCAAACTTTCGTGATAAACGATTTCACATTTAATAAATATTTTTATTGACATTTTAACTAGTTATTAGTGCTTTTGACTGATACTTTAGCATATAAATCTTGCTTTGTTTAAGACCGTCAGTTAAAACAACTTTTATCCACAAATTTGCAGTCAATAGCACTATTAACCAATGATTTTCAGTCAAAAACCAAAGTCAAAATTACTGTTGCCTATTTTATTTAGTTAACAGTACTTTTGACTGGTCAAAAGTTTTGACTGCAACATATATAGGTACAAGTTTAATTGAAAAATGCTGTACTCCAAAATCCTACAATTACCTAAGTATTTGAATGGTGCCTACTTACAATCTACACTGTGACTTACATAGTACACTTAATGCTTAAAGGCATTCTTAACCAGTCAAGCAGGATGATATACATATAAGTTCTTTGCCAAAAACAAGAAGAACAGGTATCTTTGAGAAACATGCAAGAAATAATAGACTAAAACCTTTAGACAAGGTTCATTGACATCAATGCTCCTACACAATAAATAATAAATATGTTAGAACATGAAAAATTAATGTTTCTAATTATTGGTGGTCTTCATTTTACTATTTTTAAGACATCGTCATGACCCTTTGTTTTCATTACTTACCTTTATCGTAGGCGAGAACCATGGAAATGAAAGTTAAAATTAGAATAACTTCCATTTTTATTCAGCGAAAATAGTTATCATCCCACATCTAAACTTTAGCACATAATCAAATATAGTTTGCAGTCGTTGAAGAAAGTAAAAGACTGAGTAAATTGAAACCGTGGGGACATCTCACAAGTCAACAACACTGCAGGCGTGGCGTCCTTACGAACAAATGCATCTTTGAACGATTATGAAATAATTACCGATCGCCATGGTAAATAATAACTTAAACTAAAATGGCACTTTGACATTCGTATTTACAAAGCGGTATCCAGATTTCGAAAAAATTAATCAAACGTAAAATTATTATTTCACATGCCAGTGTAGCTTAGCAAGCTTAGCAGTGTAGTCCACAGAATAAATATACTCTAGCTAGTGTAGTCACAACACAGAATCACAGATTAGTAATATGTAAGTCACAGATAAATAATACTCTCTAATATTTTAGAGCACAGAACCATAGACTATAATTTACTAGGGATTTGGGAAACACCGTGGACTGAGATAGTTTCACTGTACAAGGGGAAAAATAGAACACTGTTCTAGAGTGGTAAAAGATGGGCAAGAGCGTGCTAGAGTTTATAAGTTCTGTGGTCAAGAGTGTTCTAGTTCGTTCTTTTCTCAATTTTCATTCTCCTTTTCAATCACATAAACTGCAATGATATGAAGTACTCGGTCTGTGCTGCAATGTTTGTGTAGTAGGTATGGGTACGTGTAACATATTTTGTAAAGCCGTGTCTGCAACCCAAATTTCCAACCTAACTTTTGTTAGAAAACATAAATTAGGGTGTTACCTAGCATTATAGACTGTTTTTATTCGGCATAACGTTTAGTTCAAACCGATAATTTATTGTTTTTTTTATAAATGCTATGTTAGAATTTTGGGCAGAAACATGGCTTTACAATGAACACATGTATATTATTATTTTCTAGATTCTAGAGGGCCTATATTCACATAATCAAGTCATGAGTAATTTAAAAATAAGGTGTTTGTTTTTCATTCGTTCAAATTATTATTTTAATTATGCTGCGTACACACAGGGCCAACGACCGCCAGAAAAACAGTTTTACCCACGTCGGTGATTTGTGCATATTCCCTATTGTCTTGTTCGGCAGGAAATAACTATTTGTTAGAATACGTCTGCAAGCCGCGCTGTGTCGCTCCAACCGAGCTGAACCGAGCGTTCCAACCATTGGATCGAACTTAGTTTAGACGGTCGCCAAAGGCCACAGAGTACAGTAATATAAAACAAAGGCCAACAAACTAACACTCAGTCACTCAGTCTATTGTTATGTAAAATATGTGGTTATACACCATCTCCGCATAAGATAATATATAATATTATTATTGCTGCTAACTCATTATAGTTTATAAAGCTAGCAGTTATAATCATTGTCATAATCCATTATCAAATGAGGGCTACCGTTAAAAATTTCGTAACTAGAGGCGCTAGTCGCATGTGATGTCCGAAATGCCAAATTCCATAGTTTAATGGTGGACATTGACAGCCAGCTGAAGTGCCAGTGGACTCAATTGGTGAGCGCAATATAGGTAGCCCCATGGAAAAGTCCATGCCCAGCCCCATGGACAAGTCCATGCCCAGCCCCATGAACAAGTCCATGCCCAGCCCCATGGACAAGTCCATGCGTTAAACAGTTTTGAACAACTAGCGTATACTGTAGGGGATGCAAGGTTTATAAGAGTAGTTTTTTATTTTTAAAGTTATGGAGGATGAACGAAATGTGATATTTATAAGTGTTTAAGATCCGAATAGAAATAAATTAACACTGATTTGAAAATTTATCCCTTAAGGGGGTGAAATAGGGTTGAAAGTATAAAAGGGGAGGCCTTCATTTTTTAAGTAAGAATAATAAAATTGAATGTGTATCTTTGTTTTTTTTTTTACGTCTGCCCCTAATAAGGGTGAAATAGGGGTTGGTCGTTAATAGGTCCAGATAGTTTTGAATAAAAGAATTTACCGAACTTATTGTCGATCTAGTGACCTGAGACCATGAGCAACCGCATACTCCTCACAGATACGGATGCGTATTCTCATAGCATGGCTAAGTTTATTAACGTCAATGAAACAGCCAGTATAGGCACTGCTGAGCTCACAGATCAGTCGATTAATGGGGGAGAGTCATAGCGGATGCATCATATATTATGATGTAGAGTCGCAGGCAAAAGCTAATAGGTACTTAGTAAAATCATGCCTTTGTGTTGCGTAAAACAATGTGCTACACGCAAGAACAATAAATCAGCCTGGAATAACATATCATATGGTTTTTGAGCCTACGTAATGTTTTATTTATTTTTACAATGTATTTTTGTAAGGTTAAGCTGGAAGCGTCAGGGTACCGCGAAATTAAAATATTCTTAGGCTGTTTTTTTTAACAAACACACAATTATAATATTTAAAGTCACAATCTAACCCTCTAAGTTACTGTTCATGCCATCCCATTGAATGAGTTGGTCATGAAATATCATTCAATGGGATTGTATGAACTTGGGGGGTTGGATTGAGCATTTTAATATATCACATAAGTACATTGTTCTGAACACAAAGTAAGTAGCTAGCTAGTAGTTGAAAAGGGGTTTTCTACATTGACCCGACCGGGGATCGAACTCGGGACCTCAGAACTGGCGACACCTTGAAAACCGGTGGTACGCCATTCGACCACGGAAGTCGTCACACAAAATACAAACGTATTACGGCGGGAAATCGTATTTTGTTCAAAAAATAGCTTGAAACTGACCTTTTTTCTTTGCATTATTTACGTAAAAGTCTACAATGCAAAGTCAGTGTTGCACGTGTACGGTTTGCGATGTTTAAGTTTCGATAGAATGATTTGTTTGTGTAAAATGTTGCCACGGTATATTATTCAACGGATTTCCTCATAAATAAACACATAACCCTCTATAATCCTATTAGGACTCCTCACCACAGTCGGGTAAAAACAAATCTTTCGTTGCATATTTTTATAACAAAAGTTCTGTTTTTAAACGACTTAGAAAAAAAAGCAATTATTTTCGACGCCTGGACAGAGTTGGAAAATTCTTTTTTTGTTTGAAAGGGCAAGTCTTGATTAAAATGCATAGATATATTATTTGCTTTTGTCTTTGATTACGTAGGTAAATTATAAGATAAATTATAACCAACAGCTTTTTTATTACATACTAGTTGTAGCCCGCGGTTCCGCTCGCGTAGATGTTTCCGCATTTTTTTTTACCTGACAAATACTTTTCGTGTCATCAGGTCAGAATCCGATGATGGGATCCCAGGAAAATCGAAGGCAACGCTCAATTTTTATAGGCTCGTATTTCTTCTAATTTGACATGATTATATGACAGCTGACGCGACAGTGGCGCCAACTGGTGATCTGATCAATTCAAAGAAAATGAAGTTACGTATGTGTGTGTAAAAGCGTACGGTAGTTTTAGACCAAATAGTCAGACGGCGCCACCGCTCGGCAAGATATAGGACGTGACGGCCACGAGAGGGCTCTCAATCTCGAGTATTTTACCGAACTCTGTGAGTCAGGTTAGTCAGTTGTCCTCAGTCGCAAAGTGCTGAGGTACTTTTTGCACTCGATCGTATTGTAAAATTAAGTCTATTGTCATTCCGTTTTCATTTTAAAATTCAGTTATTACTTTTTATCAGTCAAGTATCGTGTTTGTGTTTAGATATTATACAATTGTTTTGATACCCAACAATGAATAGTTCCGCGTGTAAAGTTAGTAAAGCTCGCTTAAATGGTTATTTATAGTTCTCGGTTAGATAAAACAATTATTTGTTTATTTTTTATATTAACTAGGTGGGTGAAATATACCGGGAAGCGGGAACAGCTTTTAACACTCTGTCGGAGATCATTGGCGAGTCACAGACAGGGTAAGTAAAATTGCCAAGTACCTGATTATTATAATAAAATCTATTTTGGTTCTCAACTTGGGGGTGGGGGGTGGAGTCAACACTGGGTGTCGTGTGGGTGGCGGCATGCGCGAACCCACCGCGGCGCATGCCCTGCGGCGGGTTCGCGCATGTAATCAATAATGCCCGGACCCCAGCTGGCTACAGCGGCGCGGCGCACGCCTCGCCACCTCAGTGTTTGTCCAGACAGCGTAAGCTAAAGAGGTGTGCTTTCTTATCTATTGATATTTGATTTCCAATAATCTCTAATTTATTCATTTGGTGTCTTGTTGTCATTGAAATGTTTCATAATAATAAAGAATGTAGTATAACAAAAAAAAATTGTATTGTACATAACTATTGTATTTTGGTGAGTAGCAATTATGGTATCCAACTAAACAGTGAATTTTACTTACAGAGAAACGTGGGTTGATGCTGATGTGGATGTGCTCCGGGCCGCTGTTCATCGCTTTGCTGTAGAGCTGAACCAGTTGAGCCAGCACATAAAGAACAGGACCGTGTGAGTATTTATACTATCTTTGCACACTTCCCTCTTTCCTTTCCATCTCTTTTGCCAGTACCTATAATGAATGTGCTTAATTGTTTCCCTTTTCAATTTCAGATTCCTTCAATCCTTTGTCAATCCCTATGCTTTTTTGATTATATGTATATTTGTTATATTGGCTTTTTTTGTCAAAATGTCAGTTTTGGTTGTAATTTGTTTCCTGCATATATTCTTTAGGCTTCTTTGTATACGGGCTAAAAGAATAATAATAATTTAGTAATATCATTATGGATTTGTGCTCTCTTTTATATAAATATAAAATAAGCAACCACTTTGCCAAGTCCAAATTGTTGCCTTATCGAAAATATGTTTTTTTTTGTTTAGATTCATGAAAGTTTTCTCGAAACAATGTAGAGGAAAAACGCGATTATAACATAGATTTAAAAGCGCCATATTGCTTAGGAAAAAATTGTTAGGTACCTTTGATAACATGGACACGGTTTATTGATTAAATGCGTTCAATCTGCAATGGACGCTCTAAAAGGGGTAGCAAGGGGTAAGGGGTGTTATGCCACGTCCCGAGAATCGAGGATGCGCATTGAACATCTGATAGACTCGTTACGGAAGGTAGGGGGGAGAAGGGCAAATATATCGGTACTTTATAATAGGAACGGTAGTGTAGGAAGTTAAAAACATGCACACTACAGCCATAGTATAAGAACTACCTACCAGTAGTCGGACTCCTTTGTTATTGAATGCATGCCGCGCACGGCATATAGCTATACATGGTCGGTCGGGCAGGGTTGTCAAACAAAAACTATTTACTTCAATATTTCACATAAGTTTTAATTTGAAATAGTAGGTAATCCTATTTATTTTGTTTTTGGTGTCTTTAGAGATCTCTTATTAAATTTTACTTTGCAAGGAATTCTCATTCGAATATGAAATATATTTCAGCAGAAACTCTAATGTAGACCATTAATTATGTGCAAGATAACAGGTATTTAATTATAAAAATAAATGTAACTAGAATCATTTAAAGTTTTGAAAGGCCTAAGTACTTGAAATAAAAATATTATGATTTTGATTTTTTATTTTTACCAAGGTGGGCGGCCCCTTTTACGTAGGTAGATTGCGCTCGCTGACTACGCCGCCCGCTTCCCCGCGTCCCCCCCATCGTCGCACCGACTGTTAGTAGGTAATATAGGACTGCGCTACAGCTCCGCGGTCCCGGGCTGCAGCTGCAACGCGCATGTGCAATGACCCAAGTTACAGCCATCTTGTTACCAGAATCGATGTCTATTTATAGCTACCTGACCCGACACACGTTGTCATGACCTAGATTTGAATATTCAATTCGAACTGGAAATTTTTATTTTCTTTCTAACTAGTAAATTTATACTTAAAAAATAAAAATAAAGCAGTATCTGAAAAATTCACATTCGTCAAACGCGCGAAACAGTCGTTAAGTTTTCTGAGCAATATTTTTTTCATTCCGCGAAAACCTTCTACTTCGGTTAAGTCGGTCTCAAGTTATGCCGTGATCAAGGAAATAGGGATTAGTTCATATATTTAGTTAAAAAGATTATAACATAAATAAATAATTAAGGTCTCAATTTAACATAAAAAAATGAGACACTACTTAATACGGTTTTAAGATAACCTGTAACTGACTCGTTAAAACATTCGCTGAGTTACGGCAATCATTTTAGCGCATCAGGACCTGACTGATTGTCCAAGCTCCATACCGACGTGGCAACTCATCATATTATAATTTTTTTATAATTAGCCCGTAGACTACATTCATACCTAGCTGAGGTTCTGAAAGATAATAATAAAATCTATAATATAGCATTTATCGGAAATATATTTGCCATATAGCATAGAAGTGATAATATGCTAGGGATGGGCTTTACTTATAAATTGTCAATCAATATTTTTAACGAAAAATTTTCTTTATTTTAGACACACCTTCAAAACTTAAGTGTCGGATCAAATATATCAAATCAAAATAATATCAAAATAACTCTTCATAATAAATCAATGTAATTTAATTATTCTTGCAAGCTAACACCTTATCAAAAAGTTTAGTTTTAGCGCCACCGCCGTGAATGAGCAACCGAATAAAACACTAACTCGTTTCCATGTTTAACTTTAAGTCGTAAGCAGATTTTATTTCTTTGGTTACAAGCGCGAAAATATTTAATAACTTGAAAACTAATAGTGAATATTTGTGAAGCCCCGAGTAGGATACTGCATGCAGCAACGTGAAGAAAGTCAATGTTCTTTTATGACCACTATCTTTTGAAAATGTAAATATCCCATCGCATTCGTATCGCAATTCACCTCCTTTTAATGCAAAAATAACAGAATAGTTAATTTGGTTTTCTTGATTTTTCATTTACACAGAACAAAGTCACATGCTTTTTTTTTTGCGAGGGGATATTTATTAATTTAGAAGTGGTTAATAAAAGTACGCATACATGTGAGTACTTTTTATTTTAGTTTCAAATTTACACGCTCGTATTATTATTTTTAATTATGTAGCAGTACGTCAGTGTTAGTCTATAGAACTTAGTATGTGTTGTTGCTATTGTGTAAATCTAGCTTTAGCTAAAACTCTCGTTATATTCTATTCCACTTGCCTACTGGGCCTTTAGGATACTAATATGCTTGTAATAAGAATAACGGCTGGGGATTTAGAAGCGTGGAGTTTTAGTTCTGAACATTGAGGATTACTTAGTCTTAGAAGTAGTAGTTTGCTTTATTTTCATATCTCTTTCCCTTTCATACTTATTCTCCTAGTGGTTATATTGTAGTAATAATATGACATTCTTTGGTTTCAGTTCTAATCCTGAAATAATTCTTGAAGTTGACCCCTATCACCATCATAACCCAAAGTGGAGGCCCCAATGGAATTCCTCTCTGAGCCAAAAGCCTTAAAAGTATAATGTTTTTTTTTAATCCGAGTAACGTTCCTCCGCTGCCGCCGGAGAACATTATGGAATCGGATGGTCCCATAGAACCATGGCCAGAAGAGCACATAAACCCACCAACAGTCAACCGGCAGCAAATCGCTCAGTCTTTTGAAAACCAGGTTGGAGGGATTTCAACTGATGTTGAGGATGATGATGACGAGATATTGTCTGTTGGTAATGACTATGGTATTGATGTCGAATATATGGAAACTAATGTTTTAGATTTAGAGGATGAGCCTGTTGAGAACGACCATTATGATATGGTGCCCAGGGAGTCTAGGGCCCGTGGCAAGCGGCCCAGAGAAAGATGCCGCTATCGGTCTAAAGATAGCCGTAGTAAGCGGTCTAGAGACAGCAAGTCTAGTCTGTATCACTGCAAGAGTCACCAGTCCAAGTCTCATAAATGCGCAACGAACTGCTCCATTGGGCATCAATCCACGCGACACAGGAGTACTGCACACAGTTCCATATCGCATCGATCACTCAGTCCCTCATCTCTTCAACCTAACCCAACAGTTGACCAGTCATCACTAAATGCTATTCCTGATTTACCTACATTGAATTTAAAATTCCTCGATTCCCCAGTTCCTGACATGTCGGCTAAGAATGACCTTCTAGTAGAAGATTTTGACCTGTTACCCGCAATAAATAGTCAGTCTTCTATTGACGATCTAGCGTTCCTCGATATACCGTTTCACTCCGAAACACCGCGTCTCCTCGACATACCAGGTCGTACTGAGCCCCTTGCAGACTTTGAGACACTCAGTAATTCTGAAATACCTGTATGTTCCAACATTCCAGCAAGATCGGAGACCTATTGGGACACAGCAGGTCAATCTGCAATGGATCCACCAACTAGGTCTATAACGCAGTTGGATATGCAAGCTCAATATGAGGCGGCTGCGCGTCTCGAGATGCCATCTAGTTCGGCAACATTTACTAGTTTTGACATACAAAATCATTCGAGGACCCTTACGAGCTTTGATATGGCAAACCCGGTGCGCTTTGAGCCTTACCGTTCCGAGAGCCTTGGACGTTTTAAGAAGCCTGCGCAATTTGAGGAATCCAGGCAGTCTGGAACCCCCAGACGCTATCAGATGCCAAGCTGCGATGCCACGCTTAGTGATTCAAAGGCTGTTTCTGAAACGATTACGAAATTCGATACACCGGCTACTTTAAAGACCCCTGCTCGTTTCAGAACTGCAAATCGTTCCCAAAGATCAGCTCGTACTCAGATATCAACTGTTGTTGAGAAACCAGCCCCGCCAGAAACACGAGCTCGTTCTAAAAATTCAGCTTCTATCAACACTGCAACTCATACCGCAACAACTGATTTGACACCACTTGTAACAGCACCCACGCGTCCAGAGCCATCCAACAATGACGCCAATCAGTACACTCAGATGAACGAGAGCAATTTGATACCAAATGAAAATGAAATGCGTGATCAATCTAGTAAAGAAGTTATTCGTCTGCTCATGGATCCACTACACCAAACCAACCCCTGGGTAAAACAAGTCTATTCGCGTACCGATTCGGCCCCCGCTAATCCAACTGAATCGGATGTAGGTCCCACCGCTGGCGTTGCTTGCTCTGCTCCCGCTGCTAGCGTTGACTCCACCAACAGAGATGCTCCCGGCGCCCGCTTTAAGCCCGCCGGGCGTGTTAAGACTGCCGTGGCTCCTACCACTAGCGCTGCTTGCTCTGCTCCCGCTGCTAGCGTTGACTCCACCACCAGAGATGCTCCCGGCGCCCGCTTTAAGCCCGCCGGGCGTGTTAAGACTGCCGTGGCTCCTACCACTAGCGCTGCTTGCTCTGCTCCCGCTGCTAGCGTTGACTCCTTCACCAGAGATGCTCCCGGCGCCCGCTTTAAGCCCGCCGGGCGTGTTAAGACTGCCGTGGCTCCTACCACTAGCGCTACTCCTAACGCTAGCGTTACTCCTACCACTAGCTTTGCTCCTACCGCTAGGGTTTTTCGTTTCGCTAGGGTTGTTCCTACCGCTAGCGTACCTCCTACAGCTAGCGTTGCTTCTAACGCTAGAGTTGCTCCTACCACTAGCGTTGCTCCTACCGCTAGGGTTGCTCGTACCGCTAGGGTTGTTTTTACCGCTCCTACCACGAGCGTTGCTCCTACCGTTAGGGTTACTCGTACCGCTAGGGTTGTTCCTACCGCTAGCGTAGCTCCTACAGCTAGCGTGGCTCCTTACACCAGCGTTGCTCCTACCGCTAGGGTTGCTCGTACCGCTAGGGTTGCTCGTACCGCTAGGGTTGTTTCTACCGCTAGCGTAGCTCCTACCGCTAGCGTTGCTTTTACTGCTAGCGTTGTTCCTAACCCTAGCGTTGCTCCTTCCGCTAGGGTAACTTCTACCGCTGTCGTTACTTTTACCGGTAGCGCTGCTCCTACCGTTAGGGTTGCTCGTACCGCTAGCGTTACTTCTACCTCTAGCAATGGTAGTTATTTATTGCATTTTCGTCTTATATATCAGACAGAAAACTCTACTGCTACAGAAAGGACTCCACCTAATTACGACCCCTACGATTTTGATGCCTCAGAAGCCGAATTTAACAAGCAAATGTAAATAAAAATCTTGTTTCCGCTTTTATTATGTCAAAGCCACGTTGTGTAACATATCTTTACCTTGAATTATGGTTGGTTTGGTTGGTTGGAATTATTGACTTCTGATTAAAACCAGTGACCACACCGAAAACTCACTAGTCATTATTATGCATTCCAATCAATTAATTATGCAGTAAGTTTATTTGTTAAATTTGTATTATATAGTTGTAATGTTTGACTCATGTGGTTCCTATGAAACTTGGATGTGAAAAAAAAATTAGAGCTTGGTCAAGTCAAAGACATTTACAGTGACCTTGACCATAAGGTAACTTAGGATAAAATAGCGTTAAATAAAACCAAACGAACTATTGTGTTGGAATTAGTAGTATAATAAAAACAGTAAGTACTTTAACCCCATGCTATTATAATGTCATGGGGGTTTTTATCAAACTAAGCCTAAGCCAGGCTAACTAAGTACAATAAAGGCCAAACCGGGACAAACGTCTCTATAATAGCTGTCTATACATATATTGTTATTGGTGTTAGAATGAGTAAGTCTGTAGTAGAAAACCCGTTCTTGTTATTTAGCACCTTCACTATTTTATTAAAACCTCGTTTGGAAATTAATAATTCCTAGAGGTTATTGATGAATAAGACAATGCATATTTAATCACAGATTCAGTTATTAGACCGCCATTTTGGCGTTTACATTAAACATTGTTGTAAGGAAACTTAGTTATAATAAGCAATTGATTGATGTTAGTGGGTCGAACTGTAATGAGCTTAAAGATCTTAGACACAAATTTAATTATTGCTATTTGTGTTTAGATGACAGGATGTAAGGTATGATCAAATCAGTAACAGCTTAGTCAATGCTTGTGGCTTGTAACGTGGGTATACCACCTGGGAAGAGGTTTTAGATACATATAGTTAATAATTTAAAAAAAAATAATAATATTTAATAAATAACGTTTATTTATAAAAAAATTGTAATATAGAGACCTTTTGCTTTAAGCCACAAACTAAGCTCAGCTTATATTTTGTGGCTCTATAATGATGTAGATATTACTATTATTAAATAATGATATAGATATTACTGTAATGATATAAATGCGTTACTACTATATTGGTGTTAGAATAAATAACTTCAACTTTCTATTTTCTTGATGTACTTTCTGGATCAACCCTCACAGGGAATTTGCGCTTGATAAGAGCAGATGTCGACTACCAAGTGCTTAGCGCCCAATGATTTTTTTAAGGTAGCATATGTTTTGGTATTTATCGTTTCATAAAAGTTTGGCAAAAGGAAAATTAAACGAGCTTAGCCAGAGCTTAGTCAAAAATGAGAACACATAAAATGTGAACATCTAAATTTCCTTAAAAGAATATTGTACATTGAAAAATACGTACTGTAATCGATTGAATCCTGAACTTTAATACAGTGCTTGACAAAGTCTAGGAAACAATTGTGTATTATCAAATTATTTTATTTCTTAAGTAAAAAACACTAACTGAATTTATTTTTAAATTTTGTATATTTTGAAATAGTTTGATTGCCCAATAAATTTTTGTGACGATTTTCATGATTAAAAATTCAATTTGTTAAATTATTCCCTGGACTTTGTTGAGCAGACTGTCTTATACCTAAAAAGGATTACTGACATCCTCGTGTAGTAATAAAACATTAACTACTGTAAAAATTTCTAAAAGATCTAGACGTAACATTACATTTTAAGGTCCTATCACACAAACTATTTTTGAGCCGAGGCGATGTCCACCCTCGTGACGGCGCTGACGTTGCGTTGTACCTGCGACGTCACTTTGCTGTAATTGCAATGTAGTTGTATTGCTTATGCATATAAATCGCTTGTGCGATAGGGCTGTTACAATATGATGTTATTTTTAATATATATATATATATATATATATATATATATATATATATATATATATAGATATTCAGCATTTTTGAAGTTCTAAACTTTTTTAATTGTAAAAGAAATGAAAGACTGGTTTATAAAAAAGTAGGTATTCATCCGTATACGCGACTGAAATGAAAAGGTGGTCGGACAAGCTATCGAAGATATCTTAGTCTAATATTGTTAGTGTTTTTGGACCAGTGTTGTAGCATTTTCCGGGCCTAGCGCGAGGGTTTCCTTTAGTTCCTTAGTGATATAATACACTTTAATCTAAACTAATGGTATGTTCAATAGGTAATTGATGTATTCGGGAAAACCAATTTAATATCTAAATGTCAAATTATCAGCTGTATGATGTGTATTCGATTTTATCAATAAAGTAGATGACAAAAATGAAGTTGTTTATTTGATTTACATTAAAAAAAATACAATATATTACAAAATTAAAATTAAATATTCTAAAAGTAAACGCCGAACAGAGTTAGTACCACCTACCTACCACCTACCTAACACCAACCTACCACCTACCTACCCACTACCTACCACCTACTTACGACCTACCTACCACCTACCACCTACCTATCACCTACCTATCACCTACTTACCATCTACCTACCACCTACCTACCACCTATTTACCACCTACCTACAACCTACTTACCACCTACCTGTACCTACCACCTACCCACCACCTACCCACCACCTACGTAGTACGTACCACCTACCTACCACTTACCTACCACCTACCTACCAACCTACCACCTACCTACCACCTACCTACCACCTACCTACCACCTACCTACCACCTACCTACCACCTACCTACCTACCACCACCTACCTACGACCTACCTACCCACTGCCAAACTCCTAACTCTACGCGCCCTAACCTAGCCGAACAGAGTTAGTACCACCTACCTACCACCTACCTAACACCAACCTACCACCTACCTACCCACTACCTACCACCTACTTACGACCTACCTACCACCTACCTATCACCTACCTATCACCTACTTACCATCTACCTACCACCTACCTACCACCTATTTACCACCTACCTACAACCTACTTACCACCTACCTGTACCTACCACCTACCCACCACCTACCCACCACCTACCCACCACCTACGTAGTACGTACCACCTACCTACCACTTACCTACCACCTACCTACCAACCTACCACCTACCTACCAACCTACCACCTACCTACCACCTACCTACCACCTACCTACCACCTACCTACCACCTACCTACCACCTACCTACCACCTACCTACCTACCACCACCTACCTACGACCTACCTACCCACTGCCAAACTCCTAACTCTACGCGCCCTAACCTAGCGCTCTCTGACTCTCATCAGAGCGTATAGCGCTTTAATGTGTGGCCTGATATGATCATTTAGGATCAACATAAATATGGTAACGTAGTCTCCTAAGGGCTAAGGAACCAAAAGTAATTCACTTGGCGTTAATTTGGTGCCAATAGATCCGTGAGTAAGGAAACGGCCGGGCTAAGGCTTAGGTTGACTAAGGTGTATTGTTTGTAGAAAACTTAAGACTAAGATTCACGCAGAACGCTATACGCTATAATGAGAGTTTGAGATTGTTAGGTTAGGGCGTGTAGATATTAGCTTGGCTCTCCACACGATCTTTTTGACAGTGCTAACAATATGTACCTACTCTTCTTGGCGTTACTTTACAAGAAACTGTTTATGGTGGGATTGTATTATCACTGAACTTGTATAAGTACCGAGGCAAAATTTCATCTAAATTGGATGTCAAGAAGTGTTTCTTATTTAGCTTGCAAATATCCCCCGAAACACACATAATTAAAAATTTCAAGTTTAAGAAATCTTATAACAAGTATATAGTATTAGTAAAATACATAAAAAACCCGACTGCCCTAGACAAGTGGCATTTCGACGACCATTAACTATGATAGAAATCGCTTAAAAGACATTAAATGTATGGAAATGACATTTCGTTTCGATAAGTCTCGTGACTTGGACTTGTCACTACATATCATCAGCGTCATCGCTCGTCGAAATGTCACTTGTCTAGGGAGGCTGCTCTGCTAGGGCTGGGCCTTATTATTATAACTGTTTATTTTAGCATGTCTCATTCCCAATTACATTTAAACAAACAAGTTGCATATATTTTGTAAACCATTTATTATACCTACGCAACAAGTAACCAAACCTGTAATACTACAAAACAATTAATTTATTGCCAAAACTCCACTTTTTTTCATAACACCTATCTAAACACACTTAGGTTATCTAAAAACATGCCACAACGGTCGAGATCCATCCAGCCATATACAGATACGAGGCAATAAACATAAGTACTAATTATTTACGCGCGAAAAACACAACGCTTCGTTGGTAGTCGGGTAAAAATAATAACATTTACACTCAGTACTAATAGGAGAGATATTAACAGGGTATGATTAGTAAACATCTACTTAAGTATTTAGTCCGTAAGTTAGATAATAATAAAAACATTTTTATTATCATCTTTTATATCTTATTTTCCACGGATTTTTTCTCAGTAAAGAGAAAACCCTTACTGGCTTACAAGGGGACACAGGTCCAACAAGCGGCCTTGTTGAGAACATTAGCCAGCTCACTAGATGCGTATTTTTAGATTTTACAAAATAATAAAAACCCAATGATATAAAGCGAATCATTGTTCAGGAATCGGCTAATTACGGCTCGATCTTGCACAAACATTAAATTTTTTAACATTTAGATACGACCGCAGATATAGTAAGATCGATGTATAAAAACGACAAAAAACAAATCTATCATCGGCCACCTGACAAAATCTCAGGTAAGATCAAAAAGTGACTAAAAACAATGTTACGAAAATATTATGTTACTAACATATGATAATTATGCACAAATAACCTTTTAAATTTAAACTTTTACATTATCTGCTATATTAGTTCTAATTCTGAGCGTACCTAAAGATAAAATAAAATAAAAATAAATAGATCTTAAAATATATGCAGGATCTAAGGAGTATCAAAACACAATGCCATCGGTCGACCATTCAGAACGACCCTAATCACAGAGTAGGTACTTTTATATATATGGATGAAAATTAAAGCAGGGAAGATGGCGCCTGTTTTAAATGCTATATTTATTATGTAAAAACTGATGATAGTTTTGATATATCACATTGTTCATGATGTTATAGTTTCTAGTGTGAAGACGATCTATCTCAATATGTTGTCCGATGTTTTTAAAATATTTTAATATTATTTTTGCAAAAACACGATTCTGGTTGTTTCATTTCCGGGCTAGATCAAACAAATACATCGTCCGCATCTTATAAAGCGGTCATGCAACCCACGATTAGTTGTTATCTTTCAACAGGAAATCCAATTCTGTATCAATCAGAATACAATGCGCTATCTTTACCAGTCATTGTTATATCATGAAAAATATGTGCCGTGCCTACCTTTGTAGGTTAGCAGTCCAATTTCTGTAGATGCCAGTTATAATATGCGGACATATGGCCGGATACTGAAACATCAATCAGTTTTAAGCCGCCGCTAAGTCTCGTTCTGTCTCTGTCACTTGTAAGTGTAGGTACAATAGCGACAGATAGACGTAAGTTAAGTTGCGTTTAGTATGCGGAGGTTAGAAAGAGTTAAGTTGCGTTTGGTATGCGGAGGTTAGAAAGAGTGTTTTTGTTGTTTTGATAATATGTGCGCGCATATTTATATTTATTAAGTTGATTATTCAACCCCCGAGCTTATAGCTCTAGCGACCGCTCTCTAGCCAGCCAGTTAAAGCAAGAAAGAGCTGGGAGACCTCCTAAGGAGTGACTCCCTGGGGCACTTAGGTCCGTTGTGTCGCTTCTCACAAACAGCTCGCACATTATAATTATTATTATAAAAAGGCTACCAGCAGAAACTGAAAGCCGCCATCTATATTTTATTCTATCTTGCATCTACATTTACTAAGTAAATAAGAAGCCAAATCGGTTAACAAACACCCTGGCATCTACGCTAAACGTGAAACTATACAGAATAGATTTGCACTAGTCTACCAACCGTAAATCTCACCATAGATTCATCAAACCCGCTCGTCATGTTCGTATATATTTGCACGGGTGATGTGAGATTTTCAAAATAATTAGCGAAATTGTTCAATGTTGATGACCAAGGGAAATAGATATTTATTTTTATATGCAACCATTTATGCCCTAATTACACGCGCGAGCGAAGCCGGGGGCAAAAGCTAGTCTTCTTATAAATGTAAGAATATTGGTTACCTGTATATGATACGACACGTAGGTAAAAAGTGGGCGTAGTATGCCGTCATTTAATTAACGAATAGACTGCGAGGCAAGGGTTTTTGCCATAACACCTACACATGAGTCGGATAGCGTTGACAGGCGTCGGGATCGAAGATCGTGCGCGTTATTAGGAGAGGGTAGCTTTAGTTAAGGAAGTGTTTTTGTGAAGAAATACATAACAGTTTGACCACAAGTTATAGCTCAGTACGCTCTTTTGGCATTATATATTCAATATTTTGTACTGGGTTGTGACCAAGTACAAAATAGTGAAATCCCGAGCAGGGCAGGGATTCTACCATTGTGCAGGTTGCTGCTGACTATTACGTACTACTACTGTTCTGTGATTCGATGGTGATGACAGAGTCAGTTAGTCGTTGGAGGTGCATGTCGACGTGGTGTGGTGTGTAGATAGATAATTATTGATAAGGTTATTGTTGTAATTTGTGGTACCTTACGAGGCTGACTTGGCGCACCAGCGCAAAAAGTCTCATTAAATAAATGATAAAAAAAAAACCCCAAATTCAGTATTATGATGATTATGGTATGATTGTGGACTTTATCGATAAAAGAATAGAGCGGCTCGATATGGGTCGTGTAATATTAAGTATTATTTGTATCATTCGAGTAAAGTAGCAAGCAACAAAACGAAACGTATATAATATATCTCTTGTAATAATTCCATGTGCTGCTACGTTTTGGTCACTCAAAATCCATCTAATTATCTAGACTAGACGTGGGAGCGTGTCAAAGACAAGTTCAAGCTAAAAGAGAGCGGGCGAGCAGCACCCGTGTATTTGATGCATTAAATACTTTAAGTCTTCTTGATTGTTACTTTACTTGAATGGAAACAGAAATCCCACCAAAACATTTTCATGTAAAGTAACGCCAAGACTATAGGCACACCTATTGCTTTGACTGTAAAAAAGTTTTCAGATCTGGGAGAACCAAGCTCCTTACTCCTTAGGACACATCCGTTTTTTTTGTTATGGCGGGGGAACCAGATAACAGGGAATTTTTAAAATGTATTGAAGTCTTACGTCGTTTTTTATTTGTAACCAATATACCAAATTTTACAAAAGTTTCACAAACTTTCATCCCTTTTTTTAAGGGGTGGGAGACAAATATTCAGATTACTTAATTTTTATGTTGTCTGTGTGACAATTCTAGCATCATCACACTAGATTTCAGCTTTTTATAACTTCAGAAAGTAACCTAACAGTTTTGATAATAATAATCAGTGAGAGAGTGGGTGACGAAATCTGGGTATTTTAGATATTAATAATCTATAAAGTATATTACTAGCATTTTCCAGACCGAGTATATAGATAGTGGTTTAAAAATACGAAGAAACGCTTTGAGAAAAAGTAGGTAGTGCCCTGCGCTTCCGCTGTGTCTTGTCGAGGGGCATAAATAAATATACTGTTCCAGTGTAATTTATTGCATATATTATAAGAATTTTCAAGGTTTCGACGGTGGATGTAATTGATTGTTTCCGTGTTCTATTTTAAAACCTCCCCTAAAGGAGGAGATTCAATGTTTCACTGTATGTGAGTATTTTCTTACATAATTTAATTGACATTGATTGATTTGCGAGAACGCAAACAACACACTCTTGTGCATTAGGCGTAGTTGTAGGCGGTCTATTCGCTCCGTTAAATTTTTGCGTCCCATGTTTTAAAGAAAAATGGATCATGCGCGCTGTATAGTCGCCTCTCGCCTGTTCTTTGCGGTTTAGTTGTATTGAACCAGTCATTTCGCGTCAGCAGATCGTTGTGGTCGCTTCCAATCCGCGATTTTCACAAGGATTTGTAGACACAGTCGACACCATGGTAAGCTTAATATATAATCAATTACATTACTGGTTTTTTAAAAGCAACTTTCGCATCAGTGAATTCTATACTATACTCTATACTCTGCATGAATTGTCGACGACATCATCTCCTACTTCTGAAAACTTGACTCGCTTTGTCTAACAACTATGTGCAAACTTATTTTGGAAAAAAATCGTGTCTAATATTTTTTTGATATCTGAGGATTTAATAGATTTTGGGTTTTTATGCCAAGTCATCTACGCTGTGTTTATAACTTGTTAATAGTAAAGTTGTTTAAAATGTAAATTGGCTAAGGATCCACATTTCCGAAAACGGCATTCTAAATTCGATGATCGTTTTAACTATTTGCAGTTTTTGATTAGCTACGTGTCGGTACGGTAGATGGGTACGTATCTCTCGGGCGTGGCGGCTCGGTAAAACTCCCATAAGCTGTATCGATCGTTCCTTCGCACTTAGGGATATACGTAGAGGATAGCGGGGTGTCGTCTAGCTGTAATAGACATGCGCTCTAAGTTTCGGGGTCTCAAGAAAGTGTCGCATAATGCCAGTCAGTGCAATCGTGTCGATACAACCAAGCAACCGTTAATCTACCTCGCATACCAATAACTATGCAGATGCAGTACTTATTCAGTTACAAATCGGTTGCTTGTAAATGAGTAAGCACTGTCCATGTTATGGTATTTACTGCAATACGCAGCGTTACCTCAACGCGGACTCCAGTGGTGACGGCTTTTGTTCGGCGGCAGTTAATGAGAAGGTAAGTGACAGCCTAACCGTGGTCCAAATAAGTTTTTAGGGTTTATTTTAAGAGGAGTAGGAGCAGCGTAACGTTAGTTTGAATGAACTCGCGTTCAAATAGTTTTCTCTTGATACAGGTCGTAGCAAAATTGCGAATAAGAACTGTTTATTAAAAAAAATCCAAAAGCCTGAGCTGAGTGTTTGTTGTTTGCTAAAGTGCGGCATTTCACGGTGTAAAGCTGGAGTTATATTGTTATTGTAGTTTAAGTCTGAGTGTCTCGGTAACAGAAAACTGCGCAGCCACTCCGTTTCTGGAGTATTGATTATTGAAAGATGTAGAATATTAAATAAAACCGATTGAATGCGCATGTGCATTGCTGCATTGCGGGATGCGTCGTAGCTCCGCCCACCGCGCCCCGCGCCCCCTCGCGTTACTGCAATGCGTAAATGTCGTTGCACTCTGATATGTGCTCTATTACTGCGCGGATAGACAGAATTACTTGTTTATCTAGAGATGATTTGTAGCTGTCAGCCACGGTAAAGGTGGTTCATTAGTTTAGATAAAGCATACGGTATAGCTTGGGTTCACATTGACGCTGTCGTTTTCGGTCCCGGGAATTATCTAGCTGTATTGATCTAGTATTTTCGAACAAAACCTTTCGTCCCGCATCGGTAGAGATAGGAAGGCAATGACGGCGCGCATGTGCATACTGCCGCACGGTGAATAAGCTCGATTTTTCCGTTTCTGGAGTACAGTGAGGAAAAGGGTAGAGGGTTTTTGACGCCTCCATCCCTCCCCACTCATGATGACATGTGGGTGCCGAATTGGGAACGAAGCTTCTTCGGTTTTCCTTTTCCATTCTAGGATAGCCACGTCTCCACTAAGGAGTAATAGCTCGTACGTAAATGTAGATGCCAATAATTGCGTACTTTTCTTCATTAGTATCTAAAAATTAAGGATTTATTACCTTTGAGTACACAAAGTTGCTATCTCCAGTATTGTGACCACTTTTCTAGGTGGTATTGAAATAAAATCGACCTTGTATACCTTTTACATACATTTACCACGTGTAGCGCAGGCACTCTATCTGGACCCTATTTTGGCACGATCCATTTTTTTTTTCAGTCAATTACTAAATCATTCGCCATGATTAATAAAAAACCAGAATGAGCTACGATTAAAAAAATAGTATTAATCGAATCTACTTCATTCGACACTCATAAAGTTCTTGATATTAAGCTTTATCTTTTTGCTGCTTGCTGCTGTGATTTTGTAGCCCTATACAGTACGACAATAACGTGTTCGATACTTTGTATTTTTACCGACTTTTTTAAAAAGAAGGAGGTTCTGTGTTCCACTGTATGTATTTTTTATGTACCTATGTTCGTCGATTTCTCATTCAACAGTGGACCGATTTTCAAAATTGTTCAGTCATTCGAAAGAGTAAACTCTCGAGGTGGTCCCATGGTCACCAAGTCAGGATCTGATGAAGGGATCTCAAGGGAAATCGAGGGCAACCCTCAAATTTTACAGACACTTATTACGTGTTTCAAGTTTTTTTTAAGGTACCTATGTAAGTTATTGCGTCTGGTAGTTATCATCTCATTTTGATGAATTGATGAGGTACAAATCCGTAACGGTTAGCAGCCGATAGATAATCCTTTTTTTACATAATATGTATCTAGATAGTTGTCTTCTTCCAAGTAATTCAGGTAAGCTGATAAAAAAAGGTACAACTCCTTAATGGTTAGGAGTTGGAAGATAATATTATAGTGATCTAAAATAGTTGTATTCTTTCCAGTTATTTAGGTAGGCTGATGTGGGAAGGTTAAAAACTCTATAACGGCTAGACCGTAGACAATACATTAAGTTGTTGCTGATATAGTAACCTGTTTCCCTCAGGTTTCAGTTTTAGGTGGTCTTTCCATTGTGCTACTCAATGAATAATTACTAAACTTATATGGATTATTTCAACTTAAGTACACGATTATATAAAAAAAAAAAAAAAAAAAAAAACAAAAAAAATCTAAATAAAATATTAAATCGACTTCAAAAATACATTAATCTAAAATTCCGTACCTAAAACCACAACAAAGCAAAATTTAAACTGGATTATAAATTTACCTTATTCGCTCAATTGTTAAGTTACCTACTGATCTGACTGATTTAAAGTCCTAGCCAAGCCAGATGGGTGTACAACACCGACTTTAATTTGGCACCAAACCATTCACATTTAAGTCGTGGCCTAGCCCATAGGTAGGTATTCGTTAAGGGATTCAATTTTAAAGGTAGTGTTTGATTAAAGTATTGTAATGTAAAGTGGTAGTACTAAGGCGGTCGTAATTTTAACTTTAGCTAGGTACATAACGTTGGGACACTGCACTCCCTCGTCATTTTGGGTAGACAGGGGAGAGGAGTAGGGGGTACCATCGCGCAATGCGTATTTGGACGTTCCTAGAATTTTGCAACCGATCGAACGCGCATGTGCATTACTGCACTGCGGTACGGTCGATATTCTGCGCCCCCGACCGCTCCCCCGCGAGGTTTGCAGGTGCGTCCATGCACCGTTAGGTATATTACACGTATAGGCAGAGTTACTGACGCTGTCGTCTCTGTAAAGTTAAGTTAAGTGTTTGTAGCAGTTAGCTACAGAAAAGGTAAGTTGTTCATTATTTTAGAACAAAAATCACAGTCTGAAAATATATATCCCGACTAATTATATTACTTAATAACAACGATACAGTTGCGAAATCGCTGCGTGCAGTGGTCACGACGTTGCGTTGCAGTTGTGTTTTGTCTTATGCTCAAAATTGTCTTGTAGGGTTTGGAACAAACATTCCCTTGGTGCTTTGTTTTAGAGTTGTTCGACTTAACTGCAAGTTAGTCACTGGATGATTCTAGAACGTAGCGACTATGTGATTCTTTGTTCCGGGTTATTTTTTAGCTGTATCGATTCAGTACCCTCGGACTAGAGGAAGAAAGAGAGGGGCAAGGGGTAGGGGATACCCCTACCCACCCGGCCCTGCGGCACGGCGCACCCGGGCCCCCGCACCTCCTTGCGGTACTGCATCGCGTCCATTGCCCTCTGATGTGCTCTATTAAGTACTGTTCGGATAGGCAGAGTAACTTGTATCTGTAGAGATGATTTCTAGCTGTCAGCCACGGTAAAGATAAAAATTAAAAAAGGTTCATAAGTTAAGAAAAAGCATTCGGTATAGCTCGGCTTCACATTGACGACGTTGCAGTGCCGTTGTGTGCTTTACTCTCGCTTGTAGGATATTGTGCAAAGAATTCTAAAACTATTTTTAGTCGGATTGGTAATAAATGTTCTCTATATAACTAACAAAAAAAATCTGTTAACTTGAAACAAATTTGCCGTTTGCAGTCGTGACGACATCGCGTTGCAGTTGAGTTTCGACTTACGCTCAAATCTCGCTTGTAGGATATGCTACTAAACATTAATTGGGTGAATTTTAACAAGTCTCCTTTTTTGAGATTTCGGTGAACTTTTTTGTTATTAAGTGTTTCTTTATTTTAACTATAGTTTCTTATTCTTCTTTATATCCTTAATGTGAGGACTTAAAGGCATTAAAATATTTTAATAATCGTATAAGATATATGTTTAAAATTTGATGCCACCGAAATGATAGCGTCGGACTCCGAAATGAAATAACTGGCCACCGAAATTATAGAACCTTTCCAATGAAATTAACATCCACTTAAAATGTATGTACTTACACCTGCAGACAGGCTTATTTATACAAATAAATAAAATCGGATGATTATTTGTAATATCAAAATAGCCACCGATTACGTAACGCATACGAAAGTATACCTAAATACATTTTTATGGTATTTTCCTAGGCTGGACTGATTTTGAATATACCTAACCCGGCATGCCCCTCTGCCTTCCGCAGGGTGGAAAGGCCATACAAATTTCGAACAGACAAGAGTCTCTAGCTGGCCTGTATTTACACCGAAATGAAACAATTAACAACCGGAATAATAAACCGATACACCGAAATGATATAATTATGCACCTAAATGGGAAAATCTTACTGAAATAAGATTTTTTGTCACTTCGGTGGATTTTTTATCATTTCGAATCAACCGAAATAATAACGCCGAATTGAAAAACGAGGACATTAATTAGAATTACAAAAAAAAACATTTATAATATGTTGGCGGGAACATGCAGGCTGCTGCGCACTGCTTTCCACAACGAAAACTTAGGTGGCACTAGCACGTACCTTTAAAGCTTACGAGAGGCGAGCTAAAGTTCTTCTATGCAAAAATATTGGCGTTAAACATTTAGCCACCAAAATGCAAGGATTTTCTGGATAGATGTATTTTAACTTGCCAGTTATTTACCTGGGTACCTAGATAAAAATATAATTTGATAATACTATAAATATTTATAAAAGTTACCATTTACCTAAACCAACAATAGTTCTTGTTGGACAAGGCAGTTTACATTGACAAGTATAGTCAGGACAGACACCGAAATGAAAGAAACGTGTTTTAACATTTTTTTTTCCTAATTAACTGTCGCCCTAATGAAGAAATTATTAATGCCTCAAATAGGTAACTACCTCTTCTAACGAGAAAAAAAAAATATTAGAACTGTATAATCGCGTTCTGCACTACCGATTTTACTCGTGCCATGTAATATTTGCTGTTGGGAAATCCACCCCATTCTGTTCCAAATTCTTTTTTACATTAGTCAAAATGTTCTCAATGTAACTTTTTAATTGGAAGAACGTAGCTAGTCGGTCTCCGTCCCGGGAATTATCTATCTGTATCGATCTAGTACTCCCGAACAGAGCCTTTTCTCCCGCATCGGAAGGGGTGGGATGAGAGGGCGATGACTGCGCGCATGTGCAAAGTGCACCGTGCCGCACCCTACCTTAATGTCGTCAATCAATACAGCCGCACGGTGGCACCTGGTTTGCTAAACCAACAGAGTGTATCTCCAGTGATAGTAACTTATGGCGGACTGCACGGTGCTACTTCGAGTAAGTAAATTTTAGTATACTAATCGAAGATGAGCAGGTTATTGTCATATTCTCTTTTATGGATTCCTTTTGTTGCATTTCTTTGCATAAGGGCAGTAGGTATGTAGTTGAACGAACATGTTGAAGGTTCGGTAGTTGTCGATTTCGGCCGTCAGTAACAGGTTCTCAATATATCTGTTTTAACTAGCATTACGAAAATTACTTGTCGAAACGTAAAGTGCACTTCTTCTGTTCCTGGAGTACAGAGGGGAAAGGGGTAGAGGGTTGGCTAGTTTGGGAGCGTCTAGAATTCTGAAACCGTTGGAATGCGCATGTGCATTGCTGCATTGCGGGCCACGTCAATATCCCAATAACCGCTTCCCCGCGCCCCGCTACCCCACCGAGCGCGCCCCCGGGCGTCTGCTGCAGTCGCGTCTATGCACCACCATGGTGTATAATTACCACGTGTTAACGCGTGTTGCCAGAGGTTCTGACGCTGTTATATCTGTAGTGATGTTTTTGTAGCTGTTAGGACATGAAAGGTAAGAAATAAACATTTGGTGCATATTAAGATAATGTTTAAATGAAAAATATTGTTTTAAGAACTGGCATACTACTAAGGCGGTCGTTTTAATCCTCACTTTAGCTACATAACGTTGGGAAACTGCACTCCCTCTTTGTTTTGGGTAGACAGGGGAGAGGGGCAGTAGGAGGCGGGGGGAGTAACATCGCGCAAGGCTTATTTGGGCGGACCTACAATTCTGCAACCGATCGAACGCGCATGTGCATTACTGCACTGCGGGTTGCGTCAATACGCTGAGCCGCCGACCACTCCCCCGCGCGGTTTGCAGTCGCGTCCATGCACCGGGGGGGATAACACACTTATAGGCAGAGTTACTGACGCTGTCGTTTCTATAGTGAAGTTTTTGTAGCAGTTAGCCACAGGAAAGGTAAGGATTTTGTTTATTCGTTTAAAAAAAAATCGCGTTGTGTTTTGAAAATCTCTTTCACAAAATCCAAAGTCCGGTGAAGCAGTCAAAGCCTGCGCTCAGGCTAACTGCAGTAGACCTCTTCCAAGAAAAAAAAAAATCATAAAATCCTTTCGTAGCCTGTCACGACGTTGCGGTGCAGTTGTGTTTTGTCTTATGATCAAAACTCTCTTGTAGGGTGGGGTTCTAAACATTATCTTGGCTAGTTTTAGTTGTAAAACTCACTGGAAGATTCTAGAACGTAGCAAGTATTTGATTCTTTGTCCCGGGTATCATGTAGCTTTATCGATCCAGTACTCTCGGACAAGGCCATTCTTCCAGCACGGGAAAGGAGACGGAGGAGGGGTGGAGGGGCTTGGCGGCGCACATGTGCATACTGCACTGCGCTGCAAACTTGTTTAGTGACTTTCTCGAAAAAAACCCAAGTAATCCATTGCCAGTTATTATATAGTAGTGTGCACGGCACTGCCTCGACTGTGCACTTCCTTTTAGTTCAAAGAGAAGCAGGTTAATGGCGCGTCATAGTGTGTTTTATAGTTATGGCAGCTAGGGCAGTTTATAGTTGTAGAAGATGCATTTCGTAGATGATGGATAGGGGCATTGTTAAGTTCGACTTTAAGTTTACCGTCAGATCCTTTTTCAATTACAAAATTATTACAATACTTAATGTTTCTGTAATTCCCTTAAATAGTCATTTTTAACATTATAGAAACGTAAACCGGTTATATAACGATACCGATACTCGTCTCTTTAGCTGTATCGATCTAGTACTCTAGAACAAAGCCTTTTCTCCCGAATCGGATAGGCTGGGGTGAGGCGGGGGTACGGCGAGCATGTGCAAATGCACCGCGCCGCGCCCTAACGTAATGGCTTCAGTCGGTGCAGCCACACGACAACATCCCGTTGTGCTTAACTATTAGTGTAGAGCTCCAGTGATGGAGTCGAGAAAGCAGTTTCTGTCAATAGTTAGAAGATATTAGCTCGTTAGTGGTAAGTGTCATGTATTAATTTTGTTAGGGCGGTAATGGATATAAGAACTTTTTGTAGACGGCTCATTAACCTTTTTACAAAATAGTTTGATATTAGTGAAGGTTATGTGTTTAGGTTAGGTTTTTATACAGAAGAAATAAACAGTTGTAATTAGAAGTTTCCATCAAAGGCGGTAGATTAATGCCATTCTTTACCTAATAATGGGAAATTGCACTCAGACCCCATTTAAACCAAATGCGCTTGTGCATTGCTGCACTGCGGGAAGTGCTGTTTTGCTGCGGCGCGGCGCCGTCGAGGTTTATCACTAAACGACTTTCATAATATTACTTTTGTATAAACCATAGTACATAGAGATTTAAACCAAAGTTAAAGAGAGTTAAACAAAGAGGTTTTAACTTAAATAAGTTAGAGGCAATATCCCCTATCAAAGGGGGTGGGTGTTTTCGGCAGTTGTCCAGTCGGTGGCGAGCTCGCGCATGCGCGGCCCTCCCGCTACTATGCCACCGCACCGTCAGTCGATATACGCGCAAGGCAGCACTCGGTAGTACAGCGTTTAGTGCTAGTGATAGACATTATTGTGGAGTGCAGGTGGCCGCTTCGAGACCCAGGTAAGTGTTAGGCACATAGACACTCTCAGTGGTTTGCGGTTAGGCACATTATTTCCACATCTTATTTTGGTATTTTGTGTTTAATAAGGTTCTTCACGGTTATTGGGATAAGAATTTTTTTATTTGATGGAATTTAATCGTTTCTCATATTTATAATAAGAGATTTAAAAAATACATGTTATTTGCCTTTTTTGTATCAAATCTGTTTTAATTATATAGTTTGAAGGCTCGATAACAAAGTACACAGTACATGTATATTTGAATACCTTCATAGCGCAGGGCGTGGCCCGAGTGTAGTCTAGCAGTATTGATCCAGTACTTTAAACAAAGCCTACCCCGGTAATACTCAGGGGAGGGGTCGGGGAAGGACGGGCGCATGTGCATACTGCACCGCACTCTGCCCTCCTCAATTAAATCGATTCAGCCGCATCCGGTATTGCGTACACCACACGTGTGAAGCTAACGAGATAGTGATAGACGGTTCTAAGAGTTATTTGTTGCCGCTTCAGACTGCAGTTACTGAAATTTGCTTCACGTTGTTAAATGTAACGTTTCCTTATTATCGTTATCTTCTATCGTTTTAGGATTTTAGTCATAGCTAGGGAAAATTTCCGTAAAAACTTGAAACGTGGTACCTGCTTACGCTCATTGTCCATTTTCATAATTTGTTTCCAAACCTGGTTTTTTTAAAAGTATGCTTACCTAGCGTACATTCATTATTTATCTATACTTCTATACTTAATATTATAAAGAAGTAAAGTTTGTGTGTTTGTTAAATTGTAAGGGGTAATCTCGGGATCTACTGAACCGATTTTAAAGCAATCAATAGAAAATTCACCAATAGAAAGCCACATTATTGCGTGAGTGTCATAGGCTATATAAAAAACCGAAAAATAAAAAGGCTTTTACGTGGTAGTCCGTTTTGCAAAATGAATCGGAGAAAAAACCGTCGAATGAAAGCGATTCTTACGAACGCTGCCTTAACTATGAAAGATATATTTTTGAGTTCTAGAGAAAAGATGTGGAGCTTGAAAATGCCTACAAAAAAGTCAACGACAGCATATGTCTAACTTTTATATTTAAGTTACAAAAAGTAGTATTTTTAATATTAGTATAGATAATTAAATTTTTATATAAATAAAATAATTTAAATCGTTAGGTCATATGAACTAAAAAAGGATTATTAACATTATGCCCAACGAAGTGGGCACGGGTCAGCTAGTAGATTTATGAAACTGATGAGAATTTATTAACAAAGTATGCACCAGATGTAAAAATCAATACATTTTGCTCGGGGCTTGGCCCGAAATAGTCTAGCAGTATTGATCCAGTCCTGTCGAACAAAGCTGCCTCCCTCTACCCTCCCCCCCCCCCCCCCCATGTATCTGAGGGGAGTTGGCCGGGGAACGACTCTCTTTACGTCTGCGCGGGGGCGGTCTGATTTCGTATTGACTATATGAAAACAGAATATAAATAAATGGGTAGCTTTTACCTGACACAAACACGTTTGCGCAACTCCTTATGATGATGTATCGGTACAGGTACCAACAAAAGACTTGCATTTATGAATATTTATTCTTAATTCCTCATGTACAATTGCAACGTCTTGGTGCAATTGTCAGACTTGTCCGGGTGATTTTCAACATTAAAAATAGATAGGTACCTACTGGGCTTTTATTAGTTAACTAGCTGACCCGGCAAACGTTGTTTTGCCCTATAAATTAAAAATACCTCCCCTACCTACCCTACCCTACTTATCTACCCTATCCTGCCTATCCTACCTACTCTACCCTACCTACCCTACCTACCCTACCCTACCTGCCCTACCCTACCTACTCTACCCTAGCTACCCTACCCTACCTACCCTACCTACCCTACCTACCCTACCCTACCTACCCTACCCTACCCTACCCTACCCTACCCTACCCTACCTACCCTACCCTACCTACCCTACCTACCCTACCCTACCTACCCTACCCTACCTACCCTACCCTACCCTACCCCACCTACCCTACCCTACCTACCCTACCCTACCTACCCTACCCTACCTACCCTACCCTACCTACTCTACCCTACCTATCCTACCCTACCCTCCCTACCCTACCTACCCTACCCTACCTACCCTACCCTACCTACCATACCCTACCTACCCTACCCTACCTACCCTACCCTACCTAACTATTTTCTCATTCAGTCAGTCACTTTTCGTATTATGAGATTGATTTTCTTTTTTTTTTTTCTTTCATAAGTTCTTTCTCCTGACAATAACAAACACAACAAAAAAATAAAGAATAATTTAAGATGCACCGTTTGTATAAATGCACTCAACAAGATGTTTAAAAATATATACACAAAACAATAATTATCGCTGACAATTTACTTTAATCGAAGCACGTCCAAAATGAAATGACCGCATGAATGACATAACAACATGCTTGTACTGTCAACACTGAAAAAAGTTTCAATTTGACAGCACAATCCCCATCTTAAAAAAAGTTTCAATTTGACACAAAAATCCCCATTAACAAAATGATCATCGATTTATTGAATTCATTTGTTACAAAAAATGTGATAAATAAACAACCGCTGTACCGATTTTGTGCAAACTTCACATAAACCATCTACTAAATAGTCCGAACAGAGACTAAACATTTGGTTTGGATAGGTGAGCCCGTTCTTGAGTTATAAAATAACAACGAAACATGGCATTGATTTTTATATAATAATATATAGATTAACCCTTTATATAATTAATTTAATTCTCTTCTACTAAGTTCAAGATGATATGGTTTTGTTAAAAAATATAAAATATTTGACATGAGACCGAATTCAATGCGTCCGTCGTATAAAATTAATGATTTATTATTTATCGGAAAATTGGAAGTAGTTGAAAATAATGCCTCTGGAGTGTTTACTAGTATGTGGTTATGAAGA
Organism: Diachrysia chrysitis; assembly: GCA_932294365.1. NCBI lineage: Eukaryota > Metazoa > Arthropoda > Insecta > Lepidoptera > Noctuidae > Diachrysia > Diachrysia chrysitis. The sequence continues at coordinate 22,921,038 of OW028641.1, forward strand.
GTAGGTATTAAATGTAATATTTGTTTGTTACAGACATCAAATTCGCACCACCTTAAGGAAAAAAGCGTTCGAAGACGCAGGTATACCTTTGCGTCAGGTAAGCAGCACGGTCACCAGCTATACGCCGCCCGCGCCTCAGCCGGTGCTCCTCCCACCCGCGCCGCTGAGCGTGATCCACACACATACTACGGTTTTAGGAAATAACGCAGAGGTTCAAACATTCACTGACTATAAGCAACCAATAGTTGTTTTGCTTATGATTTTTAGTAGCTGTGACGTTTTTGGTTAGTGAAGTTTGAATTTTATTTTATTTTAAATGATTACCGGCTGTCTGGTTGCATGAGCTGGTATCATTTGTTTTTTTAAAACTTTTTTTTATTTAAAACGTGAAAAGTTTAGTTTCGTAAATAACTGGAAAACACAGTTATACCGTCATATTTGTTATTTTTAAAACCGTGACTTATTCAATATTTTTTATTATCTGAAATTTAAATTCGTCAATAATAATTAAAATTTGTCTGTACAATCATAGTTATCAATACATGAGTCCATTAAAAAAAAAGAATCTAAAAAGGGAACGTTAGGCATTAGTAAAAATATAACTATATTTTTGTAAAATTTCGTTTCTCTTTTTATTTGCTTTTTTTTTTTTCGCAATTCTTATTTTATGTATATAATGTACTGTACACTACATGTAATGTACCCGGCGATCAAACCTCGATATTCAGCTGGGTTTAGTTTGATTTTAGATACTTAATTTCATTTAAATTATTTACAGTAGTTGTAGTAATAGCTCATCTATCAACGACCGAAAATAGACAGATTCTCCGTTGTTAAAATGTTGATTAAATTATAAGTATTTTTATACCATAGGTACTCGAATAACAAAATATAGTATCTAATACAAAAAATAATTCATTTTTATTTGATAGTGATCGCTTTTAGCTGGGCTGTTGTAGTTAACATACCTATAGTATCGGGTATAGAAACCTATATATTATTCTAATGTAAGACCTCGGCCATACTTAATATTGGCAAAAAATCACAAAAAAATTTCACATTTAATCAAAATCACATTTCAATGCGTAGAAGTCATATCAACTCCAAGACTAAAAAATCTTTAATATCCCAAACTTGATTTAAAATCTGTAAAAATGAATGCCCATAGTTTTATAATTGCGTGTTTAGAAAGAAGAATTTAATTTTCCTTTGATATGTTTCCAGGTAACCCTGAACATGCTGAACGCTGCGAGTGAGAGCGAGCTCGATGTCGACGAGCTTAGCGCCGCCATCAAGCTGGAGTTCGAACCTCCCAACGAATAAGTGGCCACTGTCTGGATGGACGTGTTTTGGTTTGTTTGAGTTTGTTGGGTGTGTTAGGCTAAGCGGGCACGGCCGAACTGTTACGCAGAGCTGCTACTCTCACGCCCCTACCTGGTGAACGAGCTCCCACGATCCCCAGACAAGCTAACCCTCGTCTTGTTCCTCTTCTTCGAGGTGCATATGCACTTCTCTTCCCATTATTTACCTCGGTGGTCTTCTGACTTTATGTCTTTTCTCCTTTCGTTCCACCTCCTTTAATTTGCCTTACCCTTCCAATATGTTGAGTCAGCCTTTTTCCTATGTCCTATGTCTTCGTTTCCTCTATGTCCAATATAGTGTTCAGTTGAGTACGAGTGGAGTATTGGAGATTGAAGGCGGTTGTCCTGATTAAATATTCTTTACTCTTCATATCTATTATTCCCGTTTGCCAAAAAGGGGGGGTGATTGTAGCATCGTTACGATATGTTGATCATACCTAAGTGCATCTTATGACACTGGGCGTACCCGATGATTCTTGGGTTAGCCCTTTGTCCTGATTAATGTTATTATTACTTTCATTTAGGTTCATTTGTAATCCCGTGAAGGGCGCAACATCCAGCTCCGGTCTACTTGTGGACCGTTGTAGCGTTGTATTTTCTTTTTTACCATTTAATTCAAACATTAGGACATTACTTTACCTCTTATGTTTAGGATTTACATTATTTAAATATGTGGAATATTTTACCTGATTTGTTAACTTATGTTCACAAATAGTTGCCTTATTATGAAATCATGCGGTTTTAGACTAGTTTAATAGAAGGAATTATTTACAAAGAGAGAGATTTATATACCTTGGGGCATTCGGAGTAACCACTTGTGTTTGGATTTCTGTTGGGCTTAATGCAACTGCAAACCTTTCTTGGTGTTTCGTTGAATTAGGCACAATAGCGTGGATAGTGCGTTCGTTGCTGGTAGATAAATACAATATTTTATTAAATTCTTTTTCCAAGTGCCTTTGGGTAGAATAGTAAGCGTTATCCGAAACCACTAGGGCTTCTTCATATATATATTTGGTAACAGTTCGGCTAACCCACACTTCTGTTTTGTTTCTATAAGTTACGTTTTGATGTTGTCCACTGACGGTTGCTAAACTTTTGTCTCCATCATTTAAAAGCCCATTTTTTGGTTTTATATTATGTATATTAATTTAAATGTTTGATGTGATTATTTTAAAGTACCATTGTAATAGGTTATTATTGTTGATTGTATGTACGTCTGTAAGGTATGTTAAGTGACACCCGTTAATTAATGACATTATTTAATTGTTATTACAAATCTGTTCGCTCCTAGTTCATTTGTTGAAGTGATGTTTTGATGTATTTTGTTCAACGCGTCAGTGGGCCCGTAACCGATCGGTATCGAACTGAGTAATTCGACTCATAGGCATAAACTATAGCAAATAATAGATGTGTAAAGACACTTACCTCATTCCGTCTTCCACGAGTGACTTTAGTTCGGTACCGAAGGCTTGAGTTTTTTTTATAGACATCTGTTTTCCATATATTAGCATAGTTTATACATATTCACGCTCGTTAGAACTCCGTGGAGGGTCGCTATACTCTATTATTTTATTACAGTTAGTTTAGTGCTACCCAGTACTTTTCCTTTTATTTTGTTAATGTATTTATTTTCTGCCTTGCAGACAACAAATAAAAGCAATTCAAAGCAATAATAAATTAGGGTTTTTGAATAGCGTCCCTCAACAGATTGAACGAGTCGTTGTTAGGCCGAAGCCCTGTATCCAGACACCTATGCAACGCGGTTATCTTGCTTTGGTATGTCTAGACGGTCCTTGAGGTGGCGTTAGGTATGCAACACAGATGGTATTTTTACTATAATTTTATTCTTCGCGTCAGCCATACTGTCTGGATTTAGGGTTTCATACATATTTTTTGCAAATATTATAATTATATTTTATCAGATTAATTATTTATATCAAATAGATGATTTATTTACAAAAAATAATTTATTTTTATACAGAAGTATATTTTTATTAATAAAGGGTGGGTGGGTGGGTGGGTTAACTTGCGGTATGTGGACGGCGTGCGAAGGAGATGTACTGTATGAGTGGGGGTAGAGCGGGTCAGGCCGTTGTCACCACATCAGAGCGTGTACGTTGATAGGAGAGCTCATTAACTGGAATGTGATGTCTGTCCTTCACTTTGAAGTTAGTTGGTGTGATTGTGTAGTAGCAGTGTGGATGATGGCGGCATGGTTGACGAAGGTGTGGCTCGAACCGTCGGTTATTTAACATCTTATAACTACCGTGGCGAGGGGGCGTCTATAACACTCTAAGCAGTTCACTGCTGGCTCGTACAACATCTTGTATTAATTACTTCCTCTAGGCTACGTCAAGGACTTTACCGGCGGTCTCGAATTCATTGGGGACCTAGGCTTTAGTCCGCTGTAGACCTGAGAGGTGATGAATTCGGCCCTAGTGTATGACACACGTAGCGGCCGTTCTAGAGCGTAGGTGTCTCCCGAGCTACATGTAATCGGCGGTCTTACCTTGTCACCATTCAAAAAAACTGCCCTCAGTTTATTTGCAGCAATAACATTTGTGGCGGATTGTAATACAAATACCTCGTAGTTTCGTCGTTTTTCGGGAAAGAGATTTTTATTCAGAAGTGTGTTTAAAATAATAAATAAATATTAATCACTGCCGTCTAAGTTATAAAAAAAAATCTTATGTTGCGCTAAGCTCAGTTAGAAGCTGTGAGCCGAAAGAAATGTTTTATAATTCATTTCACAATGTTTGATATGTATGTGTTTTATTGGAACATACATTTGAGGGGTCAAGTTTTGGAGAAAATTATTACTTGTGCGTATAATCGAAGAAATAAAACTTGGCACCTCAAACGTAGGTACGATAAAATGAGAGAAATTTTATATTTAAATTTTGTTTGTGAAATTAGTAACTATGCATTTATTATTATACAGGAATTACAAGTGAGGTATGTGTTGCAGTCAAGTAGTTGAGGTACCTCACTCTGTCGGCTGCAACACATATTGTGTCATGCAATTCGCGTGTAATGATGAGTTTACGCACTGTAGTGGTAGTGCCACGCTGAGGCCGTCTGGCCGCAGCCGAATGGGTCGGCACGCCCGGGGAAGTACCACCCCTCCACTGAATACTGACGATCGTTAGTGACGTGACTTCACTTAGGTTTTTACCGACGTCGTTGCGATTCGTTGAGTTTGTGGGGGAGCCGGAGGCCCAAAACGGCCGGCAACACATCTCCAGGACAGGTCCTCGTACCTGTTCTGGAGATGGTTAAGAGCAGCCGATCACCTATGAGCCTGTGATCCGCTGCCCGTTTGCCGGCCCTAGTAGTAGTAAGATATGATAGCAACATAAATTTACCAAAAAAATTAATTGTAAATATTTTTATCTTCTAGGCTGGACGTATTTTAATGTTAATAGTTAAACAATTGTTAACATTAAAAAACGTAGTATAAAAATCCAAGTATATTGTTACCTCTCTGTAAAAATGTTATTGGATTACATAGTGCTTTGTAAATAGCCGATCTGCAAGGGTCTTTGATATTCTAAGAACTTTGCAGGTCGTGGGCTTGTTGGGCCGCCTATCGTAGGACTCGGGATACGTAATTGCTAAGAGTTGAACATTAATGAAATATTTTGTTATTATTCAATTCTCTCTATGATAATTGCCAGACTGTAGTTCTTTATGTCATGTAGTACATAATTTTCGTTTAAAAACCTAAAGTTGTCTACTACATTTCTACAATTTTAGTATAATTTCGTTTTAAGCATCGCATGTTCAGCAAAAATGTAAGAAAATAAGTTAATTAAGTAATAAAAAAAAATAATTAAGGATCATCTCTTGTTTTATTCCAGTTTACTTTTTCATTTACTCCTATATCTCTCAACACAACACTAAACACTAAGAAAACTTAAGAACTTTGCCTATAAGGTATATCATACACGCCACACATAAACAAACGAGTTAACTAGTAAAGTAAAGTTGAGTTAACAATTTACCTCATTAATATTTCATTTTCACTTTCTTGTAGTAAAATATTTTTTAATTATTAATGAAAAACTTAGGAACTTTGCCTATAAGGTATACCTATCATACACGCCACACATAAACAAACGAGTTAACTAGTAAAGTAAAGTTGAGTTAACAATTTACCTCATTAATATTTCATTTTCACTTTCTTGTAGTAAAATATTTTTTAATTATTAATGAAAAACTTAGGAACTTTGCCTATAAGGTATACCTATCATACACGCCACACATAAACAAACGAGTTAACTAGTAAAGTAAAGTTGAGTTAACAATTTACCTCATTAATATTTCATTTTCACTTTCTTGTAGTAAAATATTTTTTAATTATTAATGAAAAACTTAGGAACTTTGCCTATAAGGTATACCTATCATACACGCCACACATAAACAAACGAGTTAACTAGTAAAGTAAAGTTGAGTTAACAATTTACCTCATTAATATTTCATTTTCACTTTCTTGTTGTCACATATTTTTTAATTATTAATGGATAATTACATGTACATTTATTACACAATAAGTAATAAGTATACCTACCTAATACTTATTTGACAGTACCTACTCCAAGCACATTTACGAATCGAATTTTATTCGTCCGCAACACAATAGGTATATACTTTTACTTTTTGACGGGCCTGTTGGTCTAGTGGTTAGTGACCCTGACTGCTAAACCGGAGGTCGTGGGTTCGATTCCCACCCAGGACGAATCTTTGTGTGATGAGCACGATCATTTGTTCTGTGTCTGGGTGTAATTTATCTATATACTTATAATAAATCTGTAGAGAGGTCAATTCTGTACATCAAATATATTTTCAAAATAACCATCAGGGGGTGATTAGTGATCGATACTGATGCCAAAAATGCAATTAGTAAAATTTTTGTCTGTCTGTCTGTCTGTCTGTATGTTCCTTATAAAAACAAAAACTACTCGACGGATTTTAACGAAACTTGGTACAATTATTCTTCATACTCCTGGTAGGTTATAGTATACTTTTCATCACGCTACAATCAATAGGAGCAGAGCAGTGAAAGGGAATGTTTGGAAAACGGGAGAAGTTACTCCATTTTTTAAGCTTCCGTCGCGTATTCAGCCTTAATGGTTAAAGCTACACAGAAATCATGTATGACAGAAATGTGCTACATAAAATTATCTAAAAAATATCCCACAACAGCATATGTCTATCTTTTATGGTTAACTCACAATAACACGTGTAACTCCCGATAGCTTAGCAGTTCGGAGCTTTCTGATTATATTTGTTTACTCTTACGTTTATAATACTCTCACTAATTCAAAATTAAAAAAAGTTAACATTATTACATATTCAATAAAAAAAGAATCATAGAAATCGGTATAGAAACACCAAACTTATACATGAAATACGATTATAAGCCATCGCGTGAATACTGAATCATGCTATAAGGATTGTTCACGTGCCGGACTGGTCAATTTTGAACATAGTTTACCCGGAAGCTTTGCGCTGAAGTATTTTCGTTCTACAGGTACTTAAGCCTCATGTGAAAGTGATCTAAAGAATATTACCAATACATTGACTTAATAACATACAAGGAGTTACACGCTGATGGAGTCGCGGGCACAGCTATTAATAATAATATTCTGCGGTTCCTTATTGCGATATTTTTCAACAGTATTGTGGATTGACATATTATATTTCTCTACTAAAATACGAAAGTTAATCTGTCTGTTACATCAAAACCACTGAACCGTGAGGAAGGACATACCTATGCTATTTTAGGACGAAGACGCGGGCAAAAGCTATCTATAATATGTATGTATTTAGAAATATATAAGTATGTTTATCAGTTGTCTGGTTGCCATAGCACAGGCTCTGCCTAGTTTGGGATCAGATGACCGTGTGTGAGATGTCCCAAGATATTATTATCATTTTATATTACTCATTTTCATCCCGAGGGTGTCGTAGAAGGCAACTAAGGGAAAATATTGCACATCATAATATGGTACACCTGCCGAGTGCCCCTCCCCCCCTCCCCTGACACTGAAGTCTGACCCGGAACACCCATTTGCGCAGGTAGCAGTAGACGAATCTCTTTAATGGATTATGCCAAGTCTACGAGTCTCATACCCGACAAGCAGTTTGGTTTTAGTACCCAACATTCATGCGTCCAGCAAGTCCACCGCATAGTCTAGCTGCTAGCATATAAGCACTGGTTTTCAGCATGGATAGCTCACCGGTGTGCTGTTCATTGATATAGCGAAGACCTTCGACAAGTTCTGGTACAATGCCTTGATCATCAAGCTGTACCAACTTGTAGTTCCAGAACGTCTCGTGCACATCATCCGGGACTTTTTGTCGGATCGCTCCTTTCACTATCGCGTCGAAGGCCCTCAGCCTCGCCGGAGTCCCGCAAGGTTCCGTCCTCTCTCCACTCCTTTTTTCGCCGTATTCCAGCTACATTCCACAGGGTGGCCACCACGAAGTAGCTCTAAGTATATGCCGAGGACACGGCCATTTATTACTCTAGCACCAGCCCCGTACCGATAGGTCGTCATCCAGTCCTCAGTCACTGCCCTCGGGAAGTGGTTCACGAAATGATAACCGACGTTAACCCCGCAAAGAGCGCAGCCGTGTTGTTTTGTAGCAAACAGCGGCCTCCCGCTCCCCCTCCTCCTATGACCCTCTTCAGCAAGCCAATCCCTTGGGAGAAGCAAGCCAAGAGTAGTAAAATCTCTCTTACCTATAAGAAGAGAATTTACACTGCGTGCGTGAGACCTATCATGACTTACGGCAGCGTCGTATTCTCTCACAGGGCTTGCATGAAACGGTTTTGGAGGGCTTGCATCCTTTTGAATCTGTAACCCGATTACAGATTCAAAAGGATGCAAGCCCTCCAAAACCGTTTCATGCGTAAGCCAGAGGCGCTTCAGGCTACGTTCGTAACCGGCAGCTGCACTGGGACTTAAAGCTGCTTAGCATCAAGCAGTTTATGAAGCGCGCCGCGATCCGTTTCTTCCTTCAGTCATCCAAGATTAAATGCCCTAGACACACTCTCTCCTACCCTGACAATAAAACAACGCTTCTCCAAGAAACATTCGATTTAGCTAGGTTTAGCAATCTGCAATACAAAACACAACCGCCGTATACGTCCTAGCCGGCAAGGCCCGTCGCCTATTATAAAATAATAGTAACTTAAATGTCCCCAGATCAAGCTGGCCCAAGTCGGCCGAACTAGCAATAAAAATATGTCCCTAAAGAATAAAAACTTCGATCCAGCCACTCCTTGCTGTTTTTGCCTTATTAAGATTGTTAGCAACCCACTAAGTCGAGGTCCGAACCCCGCAAGGGGTGCCCTTAGTGAACATTGCTGGCGTAGTTCGTTTTTCATTACCTGCTCTGTCTGAAGGCCCTTAAGGTTCTCGCCAAAACTCAAGGATAACTGCAGTGGACCTCTTAAAAAAGAAAAATTAAATTATCTTGTTACTCCTATTTGAATTTGAGCAGGCAAGAATACATTTTTGAATAGGTCCGTGGATTTTATTGCGACTATGGATTCTAATTAAAGCTAAGATACGACGTCACGTGTCTAAACAGCGCGTACTTGAAATATTGAGCAGAAACAAAGGACCCGTTTAAAAAAGAATACTTGCAGAAAATTATAAGTAGTACGATTATTTCGAGAGACATCACATTTATTATTAACTAGCTGTCCCAAGCGACTTTGTTCGCGTGTTTTAGTTTCAACGGTTTTTCATTTTTGCAACATTTTTCATTTATGCTCCGCTCCTATTGGTCTTAGCGTGATGTTATATAGCCTATAGCCTTCCTCAATAAACGGACTATCCAATACAAAAAGAATTTTTCAATTCGAACCAGTAGTTCCTGAGATTAGCGCGTTCAAACAAACAAACAAACTCTTCAGCTTTATAATATTAGTATAGATTTATCCCAGTGATTGTTAAGTTACTTAAATTGAGTTTGTAAAAAAATCTTAAGCGCTTTTTTATTTAAATCCTTTTTAACTTACCTATTATCACAGAATATATAATAGTACTGACGTACAGAACTTGCACTCCTTTGATCTCGAAGAAAGCTATGTATGTTTAAAAAAGTATTTTATGTTGCATAGTGAAATCGTTCGTAGTTCAATTCAATCAAACAATTCAGATCCTATAAAACTCCCCCCCTAACAATAGACACTTCTTTTAGAAACACAACATTACAAAACGTAGGCATATTTAACCTACTCGGCATAAACATAGACACCCATATAAACTGGAAAGCCCACATAGAACACATAAAAGCAAAATTATCAAAATTCACATACGCTCTTTTCCAAATCAAATGCAGTACTAACATCGAGACGGCACTATCAGCTTACTTCGCATATGCGTACTCCTGGTTGAGATACGGCATTATGCTATGGGGAGATAGTGTAAATATTCACGACCTATTCGTATTACAAAAAAAATGCGTACGAATCATAGCCCAAATAGATAATCAAGATAGCTGCAGGCCCTATTTTATTAAATACAATCTCTTAACACTACCATCCATATACATCTATGACATATGCAAGTTTGTATTCAAAAATAAAGATAATTTTACGAAAGTAAAAGACACCCATAATGTAAATACCCGACATAAAAATAGACTGTACCTACCACCATCTAGAATTAAAATGCTTAACCAAAGTCCTTACATGGCAGTCAAAATATTCAATAGATTACCTAAAGACCTACAAAACGAAACCAAAGAAACAATATTTGAGAGAAAATTAAAAAAGTTCCTTATACAAAAATGCTTTTACTCGACAAAAAAATTCTTCGAAGAAAAAACAGAACACCAAAATTAAAATAATGTTAAAAAACCTACCCAATACATAACCCCACACACCCACAAGCACCTACCAAGTAAATACTACATTTTATGAATACCTACTTACATTTTGCACTAACCCATATAATATATTACATACATACCTTTATTCCGAACAAATCAATAAATACTTATATTAAAAAAAAAAACAATGTATAAGTTATGCTAAGTCCTAATTAATGTAATTTATGATAAGTTTAGTACTAGCCCTCATATTTGCTACGCCTGAAAAAGGCCGTTAAGCTGTGCCTGTTATTTCATTAAGACCTGTAAGACCTTAACATTAATTTGAGTTTGAGTTCGAGGACCATAACTTCTCGGGGCAAGTCGGGACCTCATCATGAGAATAACGCAATAGCTATAACTGCAATATTGACTCGCTTCCTCAAGACGCAGAACTATTTTGGATCATGGCTTATTTTAAAGCCATGATCCAAAATAGTTCTGCGTCTCTCTTGGATTATTCTAGTCTGTTTTCCAATACAACAGAAGAAGATGATACCTGACAGTCGGTGCTGTGATTAAAATAAGATTCAAGATTATAATATAAATTAAATAATTTGTGTCAGGGTTAAAAATAATTTTAAGTGACTGACTCATCGAAACCACATCGAACCGAGGACTTAAGCGTATAAAGCAGAAATGTCCTTTGTGTCAAGCGCAAGGATAAGGTAAGGCAGAAACAAAGGCGAACACATTTGTGAATAAATTCTTAATTTATTAATGAAAAATCAATCTACATACACATAAAGTTTTCTTAAAACTTACATTTAATGATTATTATATAATAATACCACAATAAATATCAGTAAAATAAAACAGTCGTCAGAAGTAAAGTAAAGAATACATATCGATTTCTTTTAGATACCTAGTATACGTTTTACGGTAACTATAGCACACATTTGTGCTACAGCACTGAGATCTTTATCACTTAGCTTAAGGATTACGACATAAAGATTTTTTTTAAAAACTTACTTATCTAGTCTTTGGTTATAAATTAATTTAAAAACTTTGGCGTGTGATTAAGGTTTTATGTTTAACGGGTAATTGCAAAGAGGCAGCAGTACCATGCGCTTGGAATCTAGACTTCAAAACCTTTTCTCCGCTATTCTTAGTTTAGCTTCGAGGCAAGTTCTATGTAGGTGAGGTGTTGCGTATCACCTCCCCAAGCTAAATGTTGAATATGCTGGAGCTTATCACGGACTTCTATTTATTTCTCTTTCATATATTGCATGCTTATCTAGTTTGTAAGCAATGCAATTTGTAAGTGGTTATTGTACATTTTTGTTGTGGATATTAAATCTATTGTATACTAGCTGTCCCCCGCGACTTTGTTCGCGTGTTTTAGTTTTAACGGTTTTTCTATTTTGCAACATTTTTCATTTATGCTCCGCTCCTATTGGTCGTAGCGTGATGTTATATAGCCTATAGCCTTCCTCAATAAACGGACTATCCAATACAAAAAGATTTTTTAAAATCGAACCAGTAGTTCCAGAGATTAGCGCGTTCAAACAAACAAATAAACAAACAAACAAACAAACAAACAAACAAACAAACAAACTCTTCAGCTTTATAATATTAGTATAGATATAAAACTCTTCCGTTACTGACTGACCGACTGACAGACAACGCACAGCCGAAACTACTGGACGGATCGAGCTGAAATTTGGCATGCAGGTAGATGTTATGACGTAGGCATCCGCTAAGAAGGATTTTGATCAATTCTACCCCCAAGGAGATAAAATAGGGGATGAAAGTTTGTATGAATCTTTGTCAATTTTAAACCGATCGGGCTGAAACTTTGTATGCATAAAGCTACTATGACGTAGGCATTCTCTCAAAAAAGGATTTTGATAAATTCTACCCCTAAGGGGATAAAATAGGGGATGAAAGCTTGTATAAATCTTCTTAGATTTTCGACTGATTGAACTGAAATTAAATAGGATTTTGATAATTCAACCCACATGGGTATATAATAAGGGATGATGGAGGATGTAAATGTATTAGTTTGAACCTATCAGTACCTAATGGAACGAATAAATTAAGACGAACAAAATAATTTTTAGTTCGTGCCGAGACACCCATTCGCAACATCTCCAAACAAAGTAATTTTGGTGTAGTTTTAAAGAGTACAAAAATAATCGTGTGGGACGAAATAACGATGGCTCATAAAGGTGGTGTTGAAGCCTTAAACAGATCACTAAGGGATATAAGGGGCAATACAAAATTAATGGGTGGCGTAACAGTTTTGCTGGCCGGAGACTTTCGGTAGACTCTACCAGTGGTGCCAAAAGGAACCAGAGCTGACGAAGTAAAGTCGTGCATTAAGAAATCTAATTTGTGGCCCCAGGATAATATTCTTAAGCTCTCTATAAATATGAGAGCACATTTGGGCGGGGATGAGTCTGCTGTTAGATTTTCAGATCTCCTTCTTAAAATCGGAAATGGTGATTTTCCATCGTTTGATGGAAAAATAACCATCCCGGAAGAATTGTGCACAGTTCAAGAATTGCTGTCTAAAGTTTATCCAAACATTATTCATATACATGACAAGCCTATTGAATGGTTATGTGAGCGTGCCATACTTACTCCAAAGAACGATCAAGCAGCAGCTATCAGCGATATCCTGCTCATGACATGTCTTTTGAGGGCGAAGAAAAGGTCTATACTTCGATTGATACTGTGGTTAATACAGATGACGCTACTAATTACCCTGTAGAATTTTAAATTCATTGAAACCGCCAGGTTTACCTTATTATGAGCTTATTTTGCGTGTGGCCACTCCAATTATGTTGTTGCGAAATTTAAAACCACCAAAACTTTGTAACGGTACGAGACTGCAAGTGAAAGCGTTACATCGCAATATAGTGGAAGCCACTATATTAACTGGGTGTGCGAAAGGGGAAACTGTATTTATACCACGAATCCCATTAATACCTAATGATACCCCGTTCGAATTTAAACGATTACAGTTTCCCCTAAAAGTCTGATTTGCCATGACAATAAACAAGTCTCAGGGTCAAACTCTCAAATTTGCGGGTATTTGAGAGAACATTGCTTCTCTAATGGACAGTTTTATGTTGCTTGCTCACGAGTAAGTTCACCCAATAGCTTTATAGTTTTAGCGCCTAATGACAGATTAGTTAAGAATATTGTATACAAAGAAGTTTTGTAGGCCCTAATTTTTTACACACGCTAAACAAAAGTAAAGCCGCAAAAACTATACCTAAATAATAATAATAATACTTCTTAAAGCGAGCGAAGCCGCGGGCAAAAGCTAATAAAATATAAATAAATATAATCCTATATTGTTATCAGCTCTATGTACCTATAATTCGATTTGGTTAATGTTATGTATTAATATCCAACTATATATTGTTCACAACTCTTTATAATTAGATAGTAATATTAGAACTAGTTAACCTTCAGGCATTTCATTTAATCAGATTACGTACTAATAATTCGTATATAAATAAGACGATCGAGATATCGTAATATAACACGATCTCTTATTATGTAAATCAGCTTTGTAAATGATGTCTTTACTGTAGGCACATAAAACTAAACAGATTACTGTAAATAACAAAAAACTGATTTATAAACCTAGTGGATAAGTTAACCGCTGCTCCACGGCAACGCACGCGCGTCACGTTTCGCTTTGTATGAAAATTTGATTGGCTATGTCACCCACACAGCTCGGAGCTATGCACGTTACACACGGTGCATAGGGCATGCACAATAGCTGTGTGGCTGAATCGGGCCACCAATGTTGAGGCACGCCCAAGACTATGTCCTACCCTCAAACCGTTGATGCCGTGAACATCCCACCCAGAGACGCACTAGGGTAACAAGTGGACACATGCAGCCATAGGTGGTGCATCGCGTGCGCCGCAGTGGAGCAGCGGCTTCATTCTACACATAGTATGATCTCATATTTTTTAAATCATTAGTTTTTTTTTTTATTTATTATATTTGCTATAAGTAATTAAATATATATTTTTAAATAAGTTCGTTTCTTAATTGCACACCCCCCAGACGTTTTCCTCTGATTCTATTATTCTCCTTACATTTCCACATCGAGATCATCATCGGTTTTGTCGTTGCCGTCGAAGCTTTCGCTACGTTTAGGTTTCTTGCTTGCTGTGCATTCGGATTCATGGGCGGGGCTAGGGTCTCGTTCTCGTTTGATGCCTGACTCCGACGAGGTTGGCGCAGGCCTATAAACAATTAAATAATTTGTTATAGGTATTAAGTAGATAACTTTATCCCGAGGAATAAAATTGTATTTTTAACAGTTCTTCATACAGCATCGGTTAGATGTCTAATTTATGCCACGAATAAAAGTTATCTGGTGTTGGAAAAATGCCCTGAATAGGGTAAGGGTAGAATATACATAGAAGTCGTTAGAACGCTAAAAAAAAGTTTTAGGAAAATACTGATTATGAACTATTGCTAAGTTAAACACGAAAAAATAAAATGCAGGAAAAAATACAAGGTAATTTAAATATTTCCTGAATTTTATTATATAAATGTAGAGTACGTACATATCACCGCCTTCCACCAGGTGTGTCTCGGCGTTCACTTTGGACGTCGTAGGCTTTTCTTGGAGTGGCTCTGTCGCCTCCGCTTCGTAGGCTTCGCGACTTGTGCCTGAAAGAAACAAACTACTATTATATAATCCACACAATACTACAACTTATACATGACGGTACACAAAGAGAAGTCAAGAAATAAAAATAAATTCCTCGAATAGATCCGAAGATATTACAGGTAGGTTCCGCTATTTTTATAGTTTAGAAGATATGAATATAGAATAGAAAGAGCTAATCAGTAAGGTAATTGTTCCGAAACGTTCGCTTTTGTAGAAATTAGATGTTAGGTCAATCGTACTGTGAAGAAATAATGATAATACCTCTGTTGAAATATAATTAAAAACAATATAACAGGTATATTAGTTATGTACATGTTGGTCTTTGTCAGTCGTCAACTCATTACAATTTTGACAAACAAACGTCTTACTTTGGGAAACTGTGTTACCGAGTAAAATGGGTTGTGGAGGTCTGATAGGCAGTCGCTCCACGTAAAATACGGTATTCAGTTGAATCCAATCCAACATAGCTTGGAAAAGGCAGAAGAAGATATCAGTCTCGTAACTCCTTGGTTTGGGTTGTTCGTTTTCTTCCATGACGTCGAGTTAATGAGCAAATCATGTTGAATTCGAATTTTCGCTTGCATAACATGTCAAATACAAAATCTTCTTTTACAATAATATAGTACTAATGTAGAATTATTCAAATTTCAGTCATTCGCCAGCTGGCCAATATATGGCGTATGTATGAACTGTCGCGCACAGGAGCCTCGTCTGTTGCCATAATAATTGTCGTTAGTTAAGCTCGTCTTATGTAGGTTAGCTATGGGAAGTGGACCAAGTGCTGTCTAGAATGAATCTATAGTGCAAAACGTTCCCTGGGCTAATACTGGACAGTGCGCCAAAGCGCATCAAAATCTATTACTGTCATGAGAAAAAAGTTTAACTTGAGAACTTTTGTAGGTGAGAAATGAACTAATTAATAATTATCTACCATAATAACATAATAAAATAAACTTGTTTGCTTCTGATTTTATCCTGCAGTCGAATTATATAAGAAATATAAGCGGTTATTTATTAGACTCTTTTGTAAGTGATATTTTTCTTAAATGTAATGATTTTTATTATTCCCTCGTCTGTCGTCTGTCGTCTGTCGTATCAAATAACATAAAAAGGTAAAGACAAGATATAAGTGGAATCGAGCGACACGTAACATACCGCACGCGCCCCGCGCCCGGCTCGGCTTTGCTTCATTGGGATGTTCACTAAACATTTGTTAATGTCCGTCACGTACTTTCCTAAAAATACTTACTTTCTCTTTTTTAACGTACTTTAACTTACGATTGACGATACATTAATTTGCAATGTCGCACGAAGTCACGATGTCGTGCGTTTTGTGCAAGATCGTGACGTCATTAGCGTAAGCTATATAATAGTGTAAGCCATTAAAATTAATCCTACTAAGGGATGATTTGGCCGACGCCAAATTAATAATTATCTGGCGTTGGTAAAATAAGCTATTAAACCCATAAAGTGAAACTTTAAATGATCATATAACCAGTTATAATTTTACTTCGTTAAATATTTTATTAAGTGAATAATTTTCTAACCTAAATTCTGAACCTTATCATTTCCAAAGCGACAAAACAGATTTTTCTTCAGATAAATAGTATTTCATTTATATTATATTTATTAAACAGTTGTAGTTGTAAACCTGTCAAACAGTTAATTTGTTATTCTTGCACATTTTAATCATTTTGGCTCAAGAACATCCTCCTTTTCCCCATTAACACTCAATATTAATAAAATACTAAATTAAATACTAACAAAGTATATCGATTGAAATTCGATTGAAAAATGGTCATATTCTAAATTGCGTCAACATTTTTTTTTATACATTTTATTTATATTATTGACTTACTGGGAAAACATTCGTCAGGACCACGACGAGTACTAATAACCAAGCGCTCGAATGATGCAGCCATGTTCCTCGCTAAACTCTCGTCCAGGCCACTTAAATTAGGATCTTCAACACTTCCTAAAAGACGACGAATTTATTATATTATTAAATATTATATTCAGTTAAAAGAAACAATAAAATATAATAAATCGATTACTGTGAAGAACTACGAACTACTACCTAATTTAATTGTTGATAAAAGTAAAATCTGGTTGAAATAAGTATTGACCGTGGTAAAGTTATTGTATTTTATAACTTTTTCGTTCTAAGGGCGACGAATGGGACATCCCCATTTGTGTAAGTCAAATCGATTCTTCGAATACCTAGCCGTGTTTCCCCTTCCCACGTGTAATTCACCGTATAGAACATAGTTAATTAATGATCATTATTGTTATATTATAAACAATCTGAAACTTGTGAAGCAGAGTTTATAAAGTTAAAGTTCAAAGTGATCTAAGATGACGGTCGAACAAAACTGACTGAGTCGGGATACGCCATTACAATAATATTGAAAACCTAATCAGTAAAGTGTACAGTTCATGTTCCGAGAATGGTTATAAGCTAATAACGTTCCTCGGCGAGCGCAGTCGTCATCCAGTGATATAAAAAAAAAAATTACCGACGATATCCTGCTTGCTTTTAGAGTACTTAGTTCCTTCCTAAATGAGTTTCAGCTCTCTGCACTGCCGTTGTAACAAGCACTTAGGACGATCAGCTAACACAGTACTTTGGGGCCCTGACAAACTAACAAAAACATTACATAATAACATGGTCCAATTGAAAACCTCCTTTTTTTTAACCCATTTCAAATTAATAAAATAATCAGCCAATCAGATAGGTTATGGCTTCGAGTAAAGTACTAGTGATCAGTTAAATCTGTTTGGCGGCTGGATCGGTTTCCATCATATTTTTTTCGTGGTGAAATGATAATGCCTTTCCCAAGCCGAAGTCAACGCTTAAGGATTTGTTGGACTTTTACTGACTAAAAACTCCCTGGTCTCCTTTTTCCTAGGCCTGAGTAGCGGGATTACTAGAAAAAAAAGCAGACCATATTATAGTATTACACAACAGCTAACCTTCCAAATACCTCTTGAGCGGGAGCTCCAAGCCCCGTCCCCACAGTGCCGCATGGTATTTTGCCGGACCCTTAGTGAGGACCGATCGCAGGACATACATGATATCTGACCTGTGGTCTCGTCTGGCCCCCTCATCAATCAAATCCAGGGCCGGCCAGTCTTTCAGCTCAAAGCACACTGAAGCAAAGCTGGCAAATGATTGTAGATTCAAGAGGCCATACACGATGAAAAGAGCGGTCACGGACTCCTGTGGGATAAATATATTTTTTTATAATTAGTGTGTATTATTAATAAATAATAATAATTAAGCATTTCATCTTAACAGTCTCAAGTTTAGTCGATCAGTTTTTATATTCGGTTTGATTTTTGAAAAGACGGTGGAAAAAAAGACAGGCCCAGTGTCATACAGAGTTAATGTGGGTAATGTAGTAGAATGGCGACGTCATGCCGATCAAAAAGAGCACGAGCAGATATTGTTTAGCGCGAATTTGTGGGTTAGCTGTAGATGATTCTAGGAAATCAAGTGTAACTAGGGACAAAGATAAAACCGAACAAGCAGTTGAGGTGGCTTCAGGTGGTGACGCAGTGGTTGAGGGCACATCGTCAATGAGTACAAGGGAAGAGTACCCGAGTCCCCGGTATCCGAGCCGACACATTTACAATTATGACATAAACGCCACAAAAATAAAACAAATATTGAAGGGACGTGATTTTATTGACGTGAAATCAATGTGTTTTACATTATTTTAAAACGTTAAGATATTTCTTTTGATAATCTTCTAAACAACTACTATTATTATTACATTTATACAAACATACTTACTTCTAAGTTGTTTGATTTAGACACTATAAAGCCTTTAGCAACTTGAATAGCTTCTTCTGCTACTTTAGCTGTGTCCGCACAAGGGACCCTGTGTCTGTAACAACAGATTTTACCATGCATTGTACGTAACGACGTGACGTAACGGGGTATGCAAAGGAAAATAACATTACAATAAGTTAAAATACGATTTTAACCATCATTTAAGAAAAACAATGCGTTTTTTATATAAACTAATTAATGTTATCCCAAACCTACTGTTTATGTTTTACGTTCGCAAATCGTCGACGTTATCGATATGTAAAAGGGGAAAAACAAAATGTTACTCGATGGCAGAAAGGTTGAGAATGAGATGGGCTGATATATAAAAGATAGCAGGAACATGATTAATGTTACTAGCAATATACAGGACGTTAACGAAAGGTTTTTCGAAATAATTGATACATAATTTTTCGCATCAGTATCAGACACTTAAAATCATAACAAAACACGTCACTGCACTAAGAGGGTCAATTTATTATTACGTCACTGATCACTCGCTAAATAATAAGATAAATCGCTTCAGCGCAGCGGTCTGGTATATTCTTGGTGTAGAAAAATTGGATATCAATTACTTAATTAACTCATTTTGAGGTGAATTCTACTAAACTGACTCCATACTATATGTACCTACACTTCACCCGTTTTGGATTGTTATTACCTCTCGGTAACACCCTGTATATACAGAGGCGAATAGCATAACCAGACAGCCCGGTAGTCAAGGACAGATCACAGGAGTCAGGATGGCCAAGAGAAGGTTAATTTGCTGACATAGTTAACTGGAAACTCCTAGATGAGGGTCGCGAAGGACAGACAAATATAACAAAAAGAAAACGGGAAACCCGTGCTCAGCAGTGGAAGATTCCGGGCTAGCATTATGATTTTGCATAAACGGGAGGCCTGTGTCCAGTAGGTTATACAGAGTTGAAAATAACGATTATGAACTTACTCGTACATCCTTACAAACTGCATATCCATCCACAGGCGGGAGAAATATTCGTAGTGAATTTTGCGTTTTGACACCGTACAACGGCGTATCAATTCCTCACAATCTTTAGCGAAAATATCAGGAGGATATTCATTTATACAAAACGCCATTTCTGGAACCAATAAAGTTTCGTTAATAGGTATTAAATAATCTGCCCTAGCAGTCACGTGACTTGGACTTGTCGATTCAATACATTTGTTCGATTCCATCATTCGGTTGTCGAATTGCTACTAGTCTAGGGCACTGGTCTACGAGGAGCCCTGGCCCTGCAGTCTCGACATGGATCATTCGTTAACTTTTAAGTACAATAGCACGAACAATACGTACGAACAATAGCATTATTTGCTAAGTTTTAAGGGCTTGCCGTAACGCCGGAAAGATAGTAAAGTCATGAATTTGCGATTGAGTTCTAAGAGATATGAATAACAAACAATAAGTTTTATTCATATTACCTTATCGGCCTTTACGGCGTTAGGGTAAGCCTTTAAAAGTTAACGAAATTCGCTATCCATGTCGAGACTACTGGACCATGTCTGAATCCTACGGACTATTACATGTGGCACATAAAGAGTAATATGTATCAAGACGGCCATCTTTTACCAAATAATGAAATTTTATAACAATGATATTTCTATGCCGCCGATAAATTTTTCATTCAGTAATTCGGTGGTAAAAAGTGCATTACGTCATCAAATTAAATGCTGTATTAGGAGCAAAAGTGGTTACGTCGGTCCCAAAAACTTTTAATCGAATCGCCTTGTTTTAGACGGTTTCCCAATACTGTTTTTTAACTATCGTAAACTTTTATTTGTATAAGTAGGTATACTTAGTAATTTTTTCTCAAACACTCGGCATTAGTCTATGTACCAATATTAGATTATTTAATTTATGTATATATTTTTATGATTAAATATATTATACTAGCTGTTTCCAGCGGTTTTGCTCGCGTTTTGGGATAGGTACTTGTAAGCGATAAATGGTTAAAAGAAAGTCTGTGATTTATTATTTTTAAAGTAAGAAGCATGAAACATTTATATTCTGGTTAGAAACAACTTCTAAATAAGGCGTATTTTAATAATTTTAGATTTATGATTTCAGTTTTTTTAACCACCGACGCAAATAGTTTATGTCAATGGCCTCGTTCAATTTAATCTCAAACACGCCCTATGCAGCGGGTGATAATAGAAGCTAAAAATAAAATTACAGGTATACAAACAGTGGATGTAACTGAAATCGCAGGTGTTATTATAATAGACAATAAATTAACTGGAAACCTTATACTAAGGACCTTTATACAAGAGTCAGCTCCCCCTGCCCACGCTCTTTTAAACTATCATCGGTCTTAAATAAATAATTAATTCTATTCTAAAACACGATGATCTAAGAATTTAAGTTTTGAAGTCGAATTTTGGTGAAAGTACAAATAAAGAATTTATATTTAAATCGCAAAAGCGATGTATTAGGGCCATGTTTGGACTTGAGGTATGAGGTTTAAGATTTTAAATCTCTTCTTAAGACAGGTCGTCATCATCATCGAAGCAATGCGTATTTAGCTTCCAGCTCGACATCTCAGCAACTCCTTTCTCTTATCATCTTTCACACAAACCATCCACATCTTTTCGGGATATAACTTTCATCCCTCTTCATAACATGTCCGTTACTCCAGTCATCCATCGAAGCATTCTCATTTCAGCTACATGCAATCGTCTTTCATATATCCCTATCACTGCCCAGCATTCTGAACTATACTCCAAGACAGGTCTTATAGCCTTTTTTCCTTAAGAGAGGTGCTTTTGTTAAAACGAATCCAAATTTATTTACTCGTGAATCTGATGTAATTAGTATATTTAATAATATATATTAATTATAATTTACTATACGCTCTTAAAGCAGGACTTATTCCGTCATGGAAGTGACAGGCTGTTACGTTTAGTGTGGTGAGCCGTCTCGCTTCCACAGCGGTAAAAGCCCTGACACACAAATCTTAACTATCTAGCGGATATTTTAAACTCAAAAAGTTACTCGATTTTTGTGCAACAACCGAGAAAAAGGTTGAGAGACCAACTGGGCTCGTACCGAGAGGACTGGCCCTTCCTAGCACGGGACTGAAGTGCGTGGAAAAGAGAAAGCGACGCCTTTGCCCTGCAGTGGGACGATACGATCTAGATTAGATAATACACTAATTTCCGCAAATTGAAGCTGATTATAATAAAATAAAAAAAACCTATTGATAAACTTATGTCGTTATAGGTTGTCATGTCAGACTACACGGTTAATTCGTAAGTTTAATAATAAATTAAAATAAATGTTCTAATTAGATATCAGCATGTACTATATACCAAGACCCGAGAAACATTGTTGGCAAATATTTTTATAAAGCAAAATTTTCTTGAGTTTCTTCTTGTCGACGAAAGGTCGATAGCTATTTATACGACATTCCTGGAAATGTATAATTGGTACAAAGTAAAGTTACAGCCTTACAAGTTGCGAGGGTAAATATTTCTAACCGTTACTATGGTATTAAAACAAATTATATTTTAGAAATTTTTGGACTTCATGAAACTGGTAGGATAAAAGAGTTTTACCTCTAGATTATTAACCGGCTGCTTTGTTTTACCATAATAATTAGATATATAGGTATTATGTAATGTTCAGAATAAACATAGCAATATTAAAATCTATACTTCTATACCTACTAACTACTAACTAGATCGATTTTTATATTTACATAGTTATCAAATAGAAAGCCATCTCGAAAAGTAAACTTATTTAAAAATAAAAGAGAACTTTAAGATAATTTGAATAATGTAACCCAAAGTACCACGCATATTCTTGCCTATAGTTCTTTATTTGACGCGCGCTGAGAAAACTATTGATGATACATAAAAATTATGTACTACATGATTAAAGTACTCATTATTTCCTATAAAAAAGTGTGCGAGGGTACCTATATAGGTAGGTACCTATCAAACTATTCACAAAACCTATAATAACTTTTGTGTACTGAAAGTTAATTAGATCGCCGGTAGAAACCAATGTTGGTTCGTACATGTGTATTTTATTTATTTATTTATGTACACACAACATACAAAGAACACAAACATCAAGGAAAAATAGGTACAAAGGTACTGCTTATTTCTTACGAAATTTCTGCCAGCAGACCTACGACAGGACACATAAAAGAAGAAACTCAGACACAGTGTGCAAGATATTAACAGACACAGTGTATCGTAGTATTAATTCTTATTCAAATAAATAGTATTATCATCAAGGGTTATATAGCAGTAAAATACCTACTTTGTAATTTATTCGAATCGGACATTAAATTTCGAAGTTATAGGTACCTACTTACAAGTATAAAAATGCGTTAAGCGATCTTTTTTTTTTTTAACAGATTTTCGCAGTTAGCCTGAGCGCAGGCTTTGACTGCTTCACCGGACTTTTGGCGAGAACCTTAAAGGCCTCCAGCCAGAGCAATAGAAAAACTAACTACGTCAGCAACGTTCACTAAGGGCACCCCCTGTGGGGTTCGGACCTCGACTTAGTGCGTTGCTAACAATCTTAATAAGGCAAAAACAGCAAGGGAGGGCTGGATCTAGTTTTTATTATTTAAGGACATATTTTTATTGCTAGTTTGGCCGGCTCGGGCCAACTTGATCTAGGGACGGGGGGGGGGTAACATTTACGTTACAATTATTTATACGCGACGGGCCTCGCCGGCGAGGACGTAATATACGGTGGTTGTGTTTTGTATTGCTACTGCTAGCTAACTCGAATGCTTCTTGGAGAAGCGTTGTTTTATCGTCGGGGTAGGAAAGAGTATGTCTGGGCCGTTTGATTTTAGATGTGACTGAAGGTCGGTAACGCGAGGCTGCTACGATTAGCGGGTTACGGTGGTTTTCTGCGGTGTCGAAGAATTGGATCGCGGCGCATTTCATGAACTGCTTGATTGTGGGCAGCTTTAAGACACAGTGCAGCTGCAAGTTACAAACGTAACCTGGAGCGCCCGTGGCTCTATGCATGAAAAGGTTTTGGAGAGTTTGCATTCGTTTAAGTCGATAATCGGGTACGTGAGAGAATACGACGCTGCCGTAAGTCATGATAGGTCTGACGCACGCAGTGTAAATTCTCTTCTTGCAAGCAAGAGAGAGTTTACTGCGCTTGTTTAACATACAATGAAGTCGGCCGAGGGCGAAGGCGGCTCGCGCGCGTGCGCTTTGATATGAGGTACGAAGCTAAGCTTCTGATCAAGGATTACACCCAGGTATTTAGCTTGCTGCTCCCAAGGGATAGGCTTGCCGAAGAGGTTTATGGGTGGAGAGGGAGCGGGAAGCCGCCGTTTTCTACTAAATAGCACGGCTGCGCTTTTGGTAGGGTTGACTTGGGCTGGTACCTGAATAATTAATGGCCGTGTCGTCGGCGTACAGAGCTACTTGGGGCTTGCCACCGCGTGGAATATCGCTGCAGTACAGTGTAAAAAGGAGCGGAGAGAGGACGAAGCCTTGCGGGACTCCGGCGCGGATCGGGTGAGCGTTAAGCGATCTGCGAACGCCGACTTTTCCTACTCTATAAAGTTTCACGCAAAAACTAATGAACCGATTACGATAAAAGAGATAGGGAGGTTATAAGGAGAGAGGGAGCTGCTCTCAACGTCAACAGGGACACTGCGAAATATTGATTTTAAAAATAAATCATTTATAACAGTAAAACACAGAAAGCAAAAACTCGTAATAACTGTGCCACAAAATAAACATAGACAAGCATAGAGCAAGCGCATCGCTAGTAGCCCTTAACCTATGTCAAGCGTAAGCACATTTTTAGTTCTGTGCGACGACAGACGTTTCTGCGTAAATATCAACGGTCCCAATATTATTACGGTAATATTGGGTTTTGAGATACCTAGTTTTAATAAAACGGTGGCTGCTTTGACACAAATTTTACGATTTTACATGTCCATACTATTGCCAACTATTCATTCGATATGCGCACTCTACAGTTTACTTATTATTACACAAAAGTTATCTAATAAGTACCTACTAATAAAAGCACAAAAAAGTAACCAAAAATGTTATACGAGATACCTACCTACATCAAAAGTTTATTATCAGCCAAATGTTAACGAGAATACATTTTATTGTTATAGGTAGGTACAGTGATTTATGTAAAAATTCTGAACAAAAGTACTAGTGAAAGGATTTTATTTCATATTTATAATATCCTCCCATAACAATTCTAAATAGGTATTAAATTACCCACCAATCATTATAAATTTTCAACTTGGTCATTTAAAATTTAGAATTTTTGAACTTTGGCGCGTCGCATTCTATTTATTACTAGCTGTCCCCCGCGACTTTGTGCGCGTGTTTTAGTTTCAACGTTTTTTAATTTTTGCGACATTTTTCATTTATGCTCCGCTCCTATTGGTCGTAGCGTGATGTTATATAGCCTATAGCCTTCCTCAATAAATGCGCTATCCAACACTGAAAGAATTTTCAAATCGGACCAGTAGTTCCTGAGATTAGCGCGTTCAAACAAACAAACAAACAAACTCTTCAGCTTTATTATATTAGTATAGATTAAGTTACCTAGTTACCACAAATAAAAAGGTCACTATTGCTGGAAGAAATTGAATAAGCTTTATCTATTAATTTAATAAAACTACAAATAGGCTATCAAGCTCCTCTCTCATTTTTTAAATTAATAGGAAATCACAAGACCTTGGTAACTTAAACAGTGGCCTTAGTAAATTGTCTGATTGGTTTTTAACTTATAACCTGCTTTTAAACACGTCGAAAACAAAATGCCTAAAATTTTCGCTTCCAAATGTTCGGTCTCAATCAGATTTAAATCTCATGCTTGACGGCAAAAACTCGATTTTATTAACGAAACGGTATTTCTTGGGATTACAATAGACTCTAAGTTACAGTGGGGTGCTCACATAACCACATTATCCAAAAGGTTAAGTTCGGCAGCATTTGCAGTGAGGAAAATTAGGCAGCTAACTGATGTTCCCACTGCTAAATTAGTTTATTACGCGTATTTTCACAGCATTATGACATACGGCATTCTGCTGTGGGGCTCTGCAGCCGATGTGGAGTCTATATTTATTTTACAAAAACGAGCGATTCGTGCTATCTACTGCATGGGCCCCCGAGAGTCTTTAAGGGATGCATTTAAGGAAATCGATAATCTCAACCTGCCATCTCTTTATATCTTGGAAAATATAATGTACATACGTAAAAATCTACATAGTTAGTATTAATAGTGATCACCACAATAATAAATACAAGAAATAAAAATAAACTTGTAGTCCCAAGATTTAGACTAACTAAAACAAATACTAAATCTTTCCTAGGGAATTCTATTCGTTTTTATAATAAGTTACCGGAGGGGATTACAAAACTATCAAATAAAAAGTTTAAAGCGTGCGTGAAATCAATACTTATAAAGAAAGCTTACTTATAAGGTTAGCGACTACGTCGAAGATTAGCGCGCGTGGAATTAGTATCATCTGCATATGTGGCCTCCCTGGCGGTCTGTTATATCATCTTAATCTTGTTTACTACAGTTAGCTGCCCATAGCTTCTATCCTCCGAAGGCATTAGACATGCCTTGACATTCCTGTTAGGGATTTGAATAGGACTACATATTTATTATATGTAAATAAATAAGTTACTACCTACTATTATTATTTTTTTCACTTTTTTTTTTTTTTTTTTTCTATTGTGCTTCAGGCATCAGAACATTGTTAATGTGTCGACAATGTAATTTGAAGTAATATGTACGATTTCTTAATTATTTTTTTATTTATTTTTCTTCCATTTTTGTTGTCATATTTACTACATTTTGTTATTTACGTTGTTGTCGCATATTTTAAGATAATTGTATTTCTTTTTTAACATTGTATGTATCAACATATTACCTTTTTTTTAAAAGAGTAATTTATGGAGTTTCTTGCCGGTTCTTCTCCATAGGAGTGACATTTTGGAACCGCGCAACTAGAGTCATTAAACGTTTTGAAAGTGCCTGAAAAGGCCTACTCGAAATAAAAATATTTTGATTTTGATTTTGAAGCCGATATTAGATGTATAAAAAAAATAGATTTTCTTAGTCAAAAGACGGCTCAGGTGATGGCTATCTCCTAAAAATTTATAACAAGGCGCTAACGACATAAGGTCGTTGACGTCGTGTTATATAACAGTATCAGTGTTATAACAGAAATAAACAAGACCATTTCAAAACTTAGAAAAGAAATTTATAACCAAACTAGCTGTCCCCCGCGACTTTGTTCGCGTGTTTTAGTTTCAACGGTTTTTCATTTTTGCAACATTTTTCATTTATGCTCCGCTCCTATTGGTCGTAGCGTGATGTTATATAGCCTATAGCCTTCCTCAATAAACGGACTATCCAATACAAAAATAATTTTTCAATTCGAACCAGTAGTTCCTGAGATTAGCGCGTTCAAACAAACAAATAAACAAACAAACAAACAAACAAACAAACTTTTCAGCTTTATAATATTAGTATAGATAGAAAAACTGAAACATGAAACTATAACACTACAAAAGGAAATTAAACAACTTAGGAATGAATATGAAGCCTTGAAAGGAAAAAAAACAATATTAACACGTAATTGAATAAGTTTTTATTAAAACGTAAGCCTAACATATTTCTTATATACCTACTTAACTTTTATTTAACGTAAAGGTTACCTACAGCTTTGTTGGACTAGGGTTTTTTAATACAATTATTTAAAGCTGAAAATGTAGTTTTTCCCTGTTTTCGTCGTTAAAAAAAAACATTGTTAATCAACATTTTTATTGCAACTTGGTCACATATAAATCCTGATCATATATAATTGAACAGTTTCAAGCTCTGTTATATAGCTACTAGCACTGTTAATATATAATATATAGTCTGATTTAGCGACGTGGACTATCCCTAGTGTACCTATGTCACTACGTTTCGCAATCGTAGGTCATAACAGGCAGAATATAAAGGTCGACGAAAAAAAAAAAAAAATCCAGTGTACTACCACTGTATAGTTACAATACCTTCTGTAGTATAGGCGACGAGTAGCCTCGACGTAGCTTCGTCTACTTTTGGGGCTGACGTAAACATTTAAACATAATAGAACCGCATGTAGGTACTAAGCCAAATAAACAACGAACAGTCTAAAATGTAAAAAAATCTTAATGTAAAGAAATATAGGTCTAGTTTTAAAATCTTTGTTTAGCTTAAAAACGGATACCGGCACGTTTTTTTTTTTATGAAAACTAGTTTTCGCAACCGCAATTTAGGTCTACGTAGTTTTATAGGTGGCGAAGATAATGTGGACGCAATCTGGACATAGCAATGTCAGTGTACTATACGTTTAATTTATCTATTACATCATATATTTTCACTTAGATATAATTATGAAAAAAGAAAAGATACTATATTGCAATGTTTAAACCCGTTTCCGTCCACCCGTTGAAAAACATGGATTTAACTTAAAACGAAAAGCCTAATCCCGTCCGCTTCATTTTATTAGTTAAAAGGTATTTTATTTTGTAAGCAATAGTGTTTTTTTATAAATATGTCTTATATTAATTTTGATTCCAATAAGAAACAAATCCCTAAAATCTATAAATATATAGAAATCCTACTGCGAAAGTTGTGACAGCGCGCTATCTTTTTTACAGTATTTCACTTGTCAACGCTCGTCCTATGCAAACCGTAAATAATTGATTGTGTTCGTTTTAATATAACAAGCGTGTCATCTACTCCCTAACATGTAAGCTTAGATGTTCAAGTATGACAAGGGAAAAAGTAGATTTTAGTAAGTGTGTTAATATTGCTATTTCGCGATTTTTAAGCACGCAGCTTCAAATGGACGAAAACAGGATGTGGAGGGCAAACAGGCGAACCTACCCTATCACGTGTTTAATGCGTTATAGGTAGGTATAAGTAGCAAGAAATAAAGCACAAATAGCAGTCATTCAAAATAACTAACTATTTATTGAACGTAAACACAACACTCAGCTTGAAGAGCAGACAATATCGCAGTCCACGTCTACAATAATTAAACAATTTAAGAATACCAACTTCGAAAAAAAAGTAGTGTACTAAATAATAAGCAAAGTTTTCAACAACACGACGGATATTATATCTACTTTTGTACAATGTGATGGAGAAGAAAATATGACGGAGGTTATCCTCAGCAGACCGATATTGAAACATATTTTTCATAACATCACAATACCTATGGTACCTACAAGCAACACGCAACAGAAACATTAATAAACCAAAACCAAACAACATACCAAGCTATACCTATGTATAACTGAAACCTGACTAACACGAGATAACCTACACATTTATAATCAACTAGCTGTCCCCTGCGACTTTGTTCGCGTGTTTTAGTTTCAACGGTTTTTCATTTTTGCGACATTTTTCATTTATGCTCTGCTCCTATTGGTCGTAGCGTGATGTTATATAGCCTATAGCCTTACTCAATAAACGGACTATCCAATACTAAAATAATTTTTCAATTCGAACCAGTAGTTCCTGAGATTAGCGCGTTCAAACAAACAAACAAACTCTTCAGCTTTATAATATTAGTATAGATTTGAGTGGTTACAAAATAGCTACCTCGTACTGTCGAGAGAAGCGTGGCGGCGCGGGGCGGCGGCGGCGGCGGCGGCAGCGGCGGCGTCTGCATAGGTACTTCTAGCAGAAAGCAACGACTACCTACACAGAGGGAAGTGACATGTCCTTCAAATATACCTTAGAAATTTGCGCGACTGAAATAACTGGAGAAAATATTTTATCTACGGAGAGCCAAGTTCCTAAATGTACACGCCCTTTTGTTATGGCGGGGGAATCCTCATGGACGCCCATGTAGTGTCGGACTCTTACCGATTAAATCTAAACCGCCGTGCAACGTCAGCCGCGTATCGTGTTGCTACGGGGCAATATGTTGCAAGTTAACCTAACACTCAAACTCGCATTATAGTTGTTTTTATGTTCTGCTCGAATCCTAGTCTTAACAAATCCTTGTTCTTTACAAATCCTACACCTTAGTCAAAATATGTGACTTGGCCTATAAATCTATGATATGATAATTTTGGCTCAATATAAGTATACAGTAACGTAGACAGTCCTACGGGCTTATGAACAACAAGTAATTCACTAAGCGTTAATTTTGTACTAATACTCGTTGAGAAACGAAACACCAATATATCATAATGTTAAAATTGGCTCGCATTTTCCCATTTATATTTTTGTTGTATTTATATCGCGCTACCAAGTAGCATTATATGCGCAGCCGTTGACATGCCAGAAAACAACCACCCACTCGTACTTAACGCCCACGATCCCCGTTCCCCGCGCCTGTTAACGATATTCTTAGAAAATCTTTACCTCGTCGTTTATTAGTAACTAAATGACGTCACATCACCCACTTGTTACCAAGGGTCATACATACAACATCATGTTACAAATAGCCAATATTCTTACCGGGCGTAACTATAAGTAAAGGATAAATGGTTTTATGGTAGTTGGTACCTAGATTGTCGTACTACACAGACTACACTACAGTACCGGGCCCCCAGATTAAAAACCTTATATTAAAGCAGACGAGAAGAAAAAACTTTTTATAACTAACTGAAAGAAATATTAACATAGGTACGAGTATATTAATAAAAAATATACTAAACTCGAAATAAACCTTGGAGGACACTCCAATATAGATATCTTTAGAAATAATTTCAAATCAAGTACATTTGTAGACCTATCCCTGAATACAAATACACTCAATACATAAAACTGTCGAGACACAATAACACCTTCATCAACTTGCCTGGACCAATACTTTGTTGATAAGTAAGCTCTGGCAAATAACTAGGTATCTCTGATCATTGTAGCACATCAATCAACTTAAGAATCCAGCAAAATCCTAAAAAACTGTAGGTATGGTATTTAGAAAAGAGAATAAAAATAATATCTATAAATTGGAACGATATTATAATAAAAAGTAACTAATGATATCAATAAAATCTATAACGCATTAACGAAAGTTTAATAACCGACAAAAATAATTCGTATATGAGAACTAGCCAAGTCAGACCTTAGGCTACAATATATTATCCTAAGTTATAAGAATAAATTATATTTTATGTTGTTATAAATAACTTTCAGGACTGACCATTGAACTTGGCACCCATTTAGATCTCACTTCTTTCGTCGTTGAAGTCAACAACCAAGGCATTTATCATAATTTTGAACTTGGCTCTCATTTTACATTTATGTTTTTGATGGGATATACATTTTAGAAACATGCAAATTCGTCCGGAAACATCAAGAATTTTATGCAAAACGTGAAGACACTCAGTTTCGCTACCTACTCGGACTACCTACCCAGACACCGATCTACGCTAAACTTGCCAAGTTCTCGACTAAAAATGCGTTCAACAAGTCCCTACGTATGTAATGTCCATTACTTTTACTAGCGGCCCACCGCCAGCTTCGCACGGGTGGATATTTATTATTCAAAATATTCTATAGCCTATATTAATCTGGAATAATGTAGCATTCAAATGGTTAAATAAGTTTTGAAATCGGCCTAGTAGTATTTTCTAGTTTATTCGTTACATACATACACAAATAGGTACATACAAATGTTTTCTCTTTATAATATTAGTACCTATAGAAGATACTACGCGCAAAAAATAATAAAAGCAAAATAAAAAAAAAAAAAAGCAGTCAATTTTTGCTAAATAAATACTTATACTCGGTAAACGAATATAAGTGATAGACTTAAAAAGTCAATACACTCATTACACCGTACACGCAAGAACAGTCGGATAGACTAACATAACTTTCTCTAGAATCACTCTGTTGCTGAAGACTGCATTAAAATCCTTTGCGTAGGTTTAAACATGCTATGTAAAGATTATTAAAATTCTCAATAGATACCTGTTTTTCATCAATTCTTTTAAAGAATATTTATAAAAAATTGTAAATTGAAACTCATCGCCTAACAGGGTTAAAAAGGGGTAAAAAGTTATTTTAGGGGTGATTTGCATCGAAGTTGATATCAATAATTTTTCGTGCTTTTGATTTGAATTACATTTTATTTTGGCACATGTTTGGAAAATCAATCCGATATTTTTTAAAAAACGTTTATAAGCTTGGTGCAATGCATTACTACTTACTTACAAACTTACAAAAGCTAGTGTTATAACTGTTATATAATTAACAAATGCTTCCTCTCTCCAAACTCATCAACTTATTTTGCGTCCGACAGGGTCCATTCCATATGATGTAATTATAAGTTTTACCACATAAGAATATCTACATGTGGCATGCAATAAAAGCAAGTATTGAGTCTTAAGTATTAGTAAAAAAATATACTATACTTATTTTACGATATACTTTACATATAAAAACATATTAATGCTACCTTCATCTAATGTGACTCTACCTGCATTCTAATAGATCATAGTGTGATGAGTATCAAAAATATCAAGCTCCCAGAAAACACAAAATAGAAAAAAGCAATATCAAATTGGTAAATAAGTTAAAACATGTGCTTTTAAATAAAGCCTATTATACCTACTATAAAAGAATATATCGAAGAAGATGATATAAAATCAATAATTATAATAAACTTCAAATATTTTATTTAAGTAGCTATTAACAATATTAAAATTACTATAAGTAGGTAACCTATTTTTTACCCCCTTCACTGAAGTAAAATTATTTTAAAAGTAAGTACTAAAATAAATTTTAATTAGATGGTTAGTAAAAATTGACATGATATTATTGACGGGCCAATTAATCTAGTGGTTAATGACCTTGACAACTAAACCGAGATTCGTTAGTTCGATTCCCACCCAGGACAAAGACTTGTGTGATGAGCATAATATGATCATTTTTGTATTGTGTCTGGGTGTAATTTATCTTAAATGTTTTTGTATTTAGAGCAAATAAAGCATGTTTACCAGTTGTCTGGTTGCCATAATACAGGCTCTGTCTAGTTTAGGATCTGCGGGGCTATTCGCTATGGCGGTTGTCAACTAAAGCGATAATTGCTTTATAAAAAACACTGTGAAAACACAAATTTCGTATCGTTTAACGTCGATGACTAACTAGATCTACTACAATGTAGTTGCATGACATATGGCATGCAATTAAAATATTGAGTATTGAAATAAAGTGAAGGTGTATGAAAAGTTGCAGTTAACAAAATTCTTTTATTTCTAATTTTAAAATTAGTTTTAATATTACAAATCAATTCTTCTATCTAAGCTAGTTAAACACATTCCCAATTCGTCGAGCTGTGCTAGTGCCGCTGCTGCGGCTGCTGAGAACCTTAAACGTCGGACGTATAACAACCTAGTTGAAGTTCGAGCTAATTCGAGCCTATGAGCCGTTTGGTGTTAAGACCCTTGATCCGTGGGGTCTAAGTGCACACGTGCTTTTTAAAGATCTAGCCAAACGCCTTGTTGACACATCACGTGACCCAAGGGCTGGCTTTTACCTTGGACAGAGGAAAGCATTGCCATAGAAAATGGCAAAGCCGCCAGCAATTTGGGAAAACTTCCAGTGGACAGTGTTTATTTCGTTTTTGTTTTGTGTATATATAGTTAAGTTTCTAAGAATTAAATTAATATTGTGTGATTGTACATATTATAACGTATAAACAATAATAATAATTCTAAAAGATGACAAAATAAACATTTCTATCAACTACACATTTTCTTCTTTTTAGTCTACCAACGTTAGTCTCTATGGAGTCTGTAATGACATCATTTAGTCATTAGACATTGCATATTACCACATCATTTTACAAGAAACAGATCAGGTGTGGTACATCACTAAGTCTGCCACGGAACGGGTCTTGCATTAAAAACCATACAACACACTGATGCCTTTATGTACGAATTTCTAATAAATCATATTTGAACTTCACATCATTGTAGCTTCACTTTTTAACAATAAGCTGATGTTT
The DNA here is from genome assembly GCA_932294365.1 of Diachrysia chrysitis. Taxonomy (NCBI): domain Eukaryota; kingdom Metazoa; phylum Arthropoda; class Insecta; order Lepidoptera; family Noctuidae; genus Diachrysia; species Diachrysia chrysitis. The sequence continues at coordinate 22,954,752 of OW028641.1, forward strand.
CCTGAGTAAGTAACAATATCTAATATGTCAGGTACATACAATGGTCCACATCTTGGACTAAGTGCTAGAGGCAGTAGGACGCTATTAATCTAAATGTCTAGCGCACCCCGGAAGTCAAGTTAGGTTGTCCCGGCCAATCTCAATGGCATGTACTGATTTGTGAAAATAAGCTCAAAGGCACACAAAGTGGAATAAGGGAGAGAGCCTGACAAACCCTGACGGAACCAATCCATTTAACAGGGACCATCCACCTGATCAACAGTGACCCAAAGCCGATGCATTACTTTTTAATATTTTTTTTATGTTTGTTGCACCTACATCAATTTAATACTATTTTGTAGCTTTGCACCAAAGAATATATTTCTTTAGCAACATCCAGTATGAATAAACTAAATGTACCTCCAGACATTTAATTGAGCCACTCCACATTTTCATACATAATAATAGTAGTAATAATAATAGTAGTAATAATAATAAAAAAAAAAAAACCCTCTGGGCAAGCCGTTAAATCATCATGAGAATAACGCAATACCCGGCATATTAACTTGCTTTTTCCTACTTTCTTACGTCTATAAAGGAGCATATATGGGCAGGGCAGCTTGTGGTGAGCTGTTTGTGAGTAGCGACACAACGGACCTGAGTGCTCCAGGGAGTCACTCCTTAGGAGGGCTCTCCGCTCTTTCTTGCCTTAACTGGCTGGCTAGAGAGGACTCACTTGAGCTGTATGCTCGGGGGTGGAAGTGTCTAATGGCGTAATAGCGAGGAAACCCGCTCCGGGTCCGAAACTGTTACCCGCGATGGCGAAATCGGGGCCACACCGCTCGACACCCCTTTGATTGCATTTTAACGTGTTGAAAGGCAGGTGTCATAGTTTTCCGATTTTGAACCAATCCACCTAACATATACCTAAACATAGCACAAATTAGTTTTAGCACCACAATTCACAATAGTTCTGTAGCTACCTGGGGCCATTCTGTCTGTTCTCTCATAGAGAAGGGGTGAATGGGGCAAAGTTCTAAACAAGGCCGCTGCGTGTTGGACCTGTGTACCCACGTAAGCCTTTCAAAGGACCGGGTATTCTCGCTACTGAGGATAGCCCGTGAAAAATAAAAGATACATAAAAATAAATAAAAATAAAGTAATACAGTATTAATCATCAAAACATCTTGTAACTCTGTCAAAGTCCATAATTAGAATAGAATAACCACTGGACCGAGGTCGGGCACTGTAATTCATACCTTTTTATTGTATTATTGAGTAATTTTATTCAATAAAATAAGATATGCAATAATTATAAAATTACTGTTTTTTTTTAATAACTACAGTATATGTATGACTTACCTTAAGCCACTTCACACCAAACACCGGAAAAATATATCGCACTAATAACAATCGTATGCACACGTTATGTTTGAGAAAATATCAATCAAACCCCTAAAAATATTGAGCGACTATTAGTTTTCGTTTCGCGCGGGCAGTAATTCGTTGACAACCAAACTTTAGTCAAGGTTGGCACCTCCTGCTACAGGTGCCTACGAATGTAATCTGTGGTGGTGTACAAAATCAATAATCATTTAGTAAATATTGTTTTTTTTTTTGACATCGTTTTTGCTGATTGATTGTAAATTTAGGCTAATGCAGTAAGTAGATTGCTGCGATTATAGATATATTTTTGTAATATCCATCAAAGATTTCTAAAATTATTGTGTTAGTCGATTATCCATATTATGTTGGTAAAAATCTTGCTAATGGTATGTAAATGTGAAAAAAGGTTTTTATGTATGATCTGAGAGACTGGCCTGATATAATCTATTTATATAAAATTATAAGGAACTTAATTATAAAAACACATAATAAATAACAAAATAAACTAAGATTAGTTTTAATTAAAACATAAAACCTAAAGTATCGCATCAAAAAATTCGTACCATACTTTAGCATGGGACGTTATTTGTGTAAAGGCCTACCCAACTTCCACGAAAACGAAGACATGCCGTCCGATCTCTTGCCATCGTCGCGACCAGCCAGAACCTATAGACGCCTAGACGTAGTGCAACAGCGAGGCGGAAAGTATTATCGTCGAACAAGGTTCCTATGTTCGACGACAGTAGTGCGTGAAACCAGAGGCCCGACTCCCATTCACCCACAGCTCGCAGGCGTGCACGCACTGCAGAAGTATTAGACGTTGAAAAAAGGTAATCCTGAACTAATGTGCAGAGTGGCTCATTCCCCCGTCTCTGGGAAGATGGGAAGTCAGGGAGATTTAAATTTGGGCATGGGAGTCTCCAGGCATCCACAGCCTCGGTAAAGAATGGCAAAATCAATCAGTGAGGAACCGAGTATATTCGTGAATAATTGAATACTGCCGTACGCCGAGCCGCCAACGCCTACCAAAGTAAAGCAATCTAGAATCAGGGGGAAGATTTAGATCGTGAGCTGTTTTAATTTGTATAAACCAAAGAAGCATCAACGCTGAATGGTGTAATACCAAATACTAGGCAGAAGCTTTCTGAGTTGTGAGCAACAAGCGAACAAACACAGGACTCCGCGGGCTACTGCTCCACCACGACAATGCACCTTCGCACACCGCGCTCAAAACGAGGGACTTCTTGGACAGCACGTCGGTCAAACTCCTGAGTTACCCTCCTTATTGCCTTACAGCCCTGGCCTAGCACCATGTGACTTATTTTTATTCCCAAAAATAAAAAATCAGCTCAAACAATTTTCATACACAATAGAATTTTCGGTTTTGGGGTACCATTTTCGTCGCAAGAAGATTCACTGTCAGCGTTCGAGCAGCGGCGGACTAGAAAAAGTGGTACAAAAACTGGTTCAGACAAATGAAACTTTGTATAGAGGCTAGTGGAAAGTACTTTAAAAACATTTAACAAAAAAATATTTACCTATAGAACATTTCTTTTTACTTTACTATAAAGGCCAATGCTATTAAGCCGCACTATAGCGCCTGTTTTTTCCCAAAACATTGTTAGGGTCTTGACGCAAGAGTAACTTTTATCACTGTGACATAAAAGTTTTAGTTAACAGTGAGTCACGTCGAAAATGGAAAGCGCAAACGAAGGGCGTGGAAGGAAGTGACAAAACCTTGGTCACTTCCTTCCACGTTTCAACGTTCCAACATTGAAGCTTCTTTAGTCGATTTAAATCGATATGGATATTGCAGAGAAGGTGATCGTGACAAGTGTACTCGGTTTAATAATCTGTAATCTGTGACTCTGTTGTAGTCTCAGATCAATAACTAATTATTGCTCTGAGGTTGTAGTCTTGGAAGAGTATATTTATTCTGTGGTTGTAGCACGGAGTACATTATGGGTTGTAGTATACCTATTTGTTCTGTGACTATTACTACTATTAGTCTTTAATCTGTGTCACAGAGTACTATCTGTGTCAGTGACTCTGTTTTTGTTCTGTGGAGTATATTTGTTCTGTAATCTGTGCTCTGGTACTCTGTTTGCTACCCAGTCTTTTGCTTTTAATGTTATTTTTCTTTGTATTTTTATATTTTAACAATAAGCCACAGTTTAATTTCATTTTTATATTGAAATAATATTGTTTAATGGAGTATCGAGTACCATTGTTTATTTGCTTTAAGTATGGTAATAATGTTATGACTCTATTGAAAACTATAATAATATAGTTCTACATAGTCCGATGAAGATAAAGAAATTACGTGGAGGGTTGATCTGCAAGACTGCAACTGAACAAAATAGCCTTCAAGTGTTGCGTGAATATTTTTAAGTAAGTTGATGTAAAAGTTTAGTCATCGTTGTTCAATGGCTAACATAAAAATATTTCAGTGTATCTTAATACCTTTATTTATTACAGTGTAAAACTGTATGGGCGCGTATATTTTTCATCCCGAAATATTAAATACTACAATAAATACAGAATAGTAATATTGGTCTGTAAATGTTCCACTGCATGGCGAAGGACTTCCTTAATAGAGAAGAGAGGAGCATTATAATATTACAGTATGAACAGTAGCATCCTGAAGGATTTAAGAAGGTCAGTATAAACCTATTGTTTAATCAAATTATTTATTTGGGAATATGGGTACTAAACAACAGCATAGTACTTAGTACTTTCTTTATTAATAACAATTCCAACTATTGTAAATAAATATTTGCTAAAGGAGGACGGGCAACAATATATGCAGGCCTAAGAACCAATAAAATCATGCCATATACTTAAACTAGGTTTGGTACTTCCCACCATTATAATTGTTTAAAGTACTAACATCCAAAACCATTTCTAATTAAATATTGCATGATTTTATTGGTTCCTAAACTAAATTAAATTATCTGTCCTCCTTTAATATCCTAAATTAATCTGGGTAAATGATTATAAATGTTTGTAGCCATACATAAAATACTTTAGTGTAGCACTGTCTTGTTATATTGTACGCTTGTGAATTAATTATTTGTTAAATCATCAATTAACATTGTTATTCTTTTTTTAGGCCATAAACAGAATATTATGTCGATTCGATGCAATCAGTGTGCTGTCAGTGACAACCTTATCAAGACACCTAAGGTGATAGTTCAGAATCAACTTGTCCTGTAAAATCATACAAATATCAATAATTGCCAAAGGTTAATTTAATTATTACACCTAATCTTAAAATTTAGTTATTATGTATCAGGTAAATCCAATTGTTATAGTTGTTTGAATAAACAAAAATTATTTTCAATCTGTCTAATGAATGTATTAGTTACATAAATTATTTTGCTGTGAAAGAATGTAACAAAATAAAATAAAAAAATAAAATCTTTCTTACAATAGATCTTAAATCTTTAAAATATATAAAAAAAATATTTTCGTCATACATTTTCAAGAATACTTATAATATACCATCTAATATTTAAGTAAAAAGTATATATAATATAATATATACAATTTTATGTAACAGCTGTAGTACAATGAATGTTGTAAAATGTATTTTTGTTTATTTCAAACGTATTTTTTAAGTATTCTGATTATTTTATATTCTAAATTAAGTTTAGTCATCGTTGTTCAATGGCTAACATAAAAATATTTCAGTGTATCTAAACACCTTTATTTATTACAGTTTTATTATGGGCGCGTATGTTTTTCATCCTGAAATATTAAGTACTACAATAAATACAGAATAGTAATATTGGCCTGTAAATGTTCCACTGCATGGCGAAGGACTTTTCCTTAATAGAGAAGAGAGGAGCATTATAATATTACAGTATGAACAGTAGCATCCTGAAGGATTTAAGAAGGTCAGTATAAACCTATTGTTTAATCAAATTATTTATTTGGGAATATGGGTACTAAACAACAGCATAGTACTTAGTACTTTCTTTAATAACAATTCCAACTATTGTAAATAAATATTTGCTAAAGGAGGATGGGCAACAATGTATGGAGGCCTAAGAACCAATAAAATCATGCCATATACTTAAACTAGGTTTGGTACTTCCCACCATTATAATTGTTTAAAGTACTAACATCCAAAACCATTTCTAATTAAATATTGCATGATGTTATTGGTTCCTAAACTAAACTAAAATATCTGTCCTCCTTTAATATCCTAAATTAATCTGGGTAAATGATTATAAATGTTTGTAGCCATACATAAAATACATTAGTGTAGCACTGTCTTATTATATTGTATGCTTGTGAATTAATTATTTGTTAAATCATCAATTAACATTGTTTTTTTTTTTTTTTTTAATAAATTATGGCAATCTGCTGGTATCTTCAGCAATTTCTGCCAGTGTCGTGTTTACTGCCGGTGTCGTGACGTATCCACACATGGGCACTTATTAAATTAGTTTTCGGCGGAAATTATCCGTCTGGAACAACACAAATATAAATGTTAGTAGTTTTAAAACAAATTATATACATTATTTACAAACATAAATAAAATACATACTTAATTTATAGTTTAATATTATTATTTTTTATAAATTTAATAAACGCACATATAATTTGGGGATTGGGAAAAAAGGAGAGAAGGTGGCGAACATTCACGGGTTTATTAATTTCCAACTTCATGACTTGATTCAAAGTGGAAGTGTTGCGTAAGGGGCAGTTTAAAAAAATATGGTCAATGGACCCTTCGTCCGGACCACACTCGCACAGTGAATTATCCCTTACTTTAATTTTATGGAGGAAAACTGGAGTACAGCAATGACCAATACGGATACGACATATAACTGACGTAACCGTCTTTATGACCTTTCTGAATTTATAAAACCAAGGTTTAGAAGGAATAGAGGGTTGGATTGCTGCATAAGCTCCGCCTTTAGTCTTACTGGTCTCTGACCAATAAGACTGCCAGGACTTGAAAAGATCAATTTTCGCACTATGAATCAAGTCATAAACTTCAATTGAGCAGTGTTTGCGATCTGCAAAGCCGCTAGAACTAGCAGCTTTAGCCGCCACATCCGCACATTCGTTACCGGTAATGCCCCTATGACCCGGAATCCATACAAGTATAACCTCTATGCCCTTACTGGAGCAAGAATGCAAAAGATCTTTAGTAGCTAAAATAATTGGACTGCGTAGACTATCCTTCAAGGAATTTTTCACAATAGCCTCCAAGGCACTACTGGAGTCGGAGAAAATGACCGCTTTCGAAATATTGCGGTGAGATGAAATATATAAACATGCTTCGAAAATGCCAATGCACTCTTCGGTGAAAACAGATGTCTCAGGAGGGCACCGGAACTGCAAAAAGATTTTGAAGTTGGAAATATAGACGGCAATACCGGTATTGCCGTCTAGGGATAGTTTAGAAGCATCGGTATAGAATTTAACATGATTAGGCCATTTATCATTAATTATTTGCAAGAACCTATCACTAGTCTGTACCGATTCCTTATTCAATCCAATGTAATGAATGACTTCAGGAATAAAATTTAAAACATTGTATGGGGAAGAATATACTGGCAATTTAGTGCACTGGTGAATAGGGGCCTTTTCCTCAACCAAACCTATTTTTCTATATGATTTTATAAAGGGAGGGGTGACTTTATGTCTCCAATAAACACTTTGTCTGCATAGATGCTCATAAAATTGATTTTGTTTTTTTTTGTGTTTGGCTAATTATCTTGTTTTCATTTATAGATTGAAAGCGTAACTTTGGTGTCGACTGTGACGTCCAAGACGACATCGTATACTAGTGTCCACCTGTGATACACTCAGGGATATAAATGCGGATTCTCCACTCCCATCATCACCAGACAGGTAATCCAAAAATATTTTAATAGGTACAAGAATATGTCAAATTTTTAGAAAGCTCTCCATTCTAACTGCTATTATAAAAACTGTTTCATTTGATCACAGTATTTGTGTGCAGCTATAACACTCTGCCTAAAGGACAGCATTTATATCAATATCGCCATCTTTACCTCTGATGGCATTTACACCTATTCATGAGGACAGTGTAAAGCCAGTATGAAGAAAGTTTCCTATATGGTGGACATAAAATTAAGCCAGGATTTTATAATAGAAGAATGCCATTGTGATTACGCAGCAGGCAGTGACCAAGCAAGTTGCAATCATGTAGCAGTGTTACTGTGTGGCATACATTAAATGGTGCACAGCAAAACAATTAAATTGCATCAAGCATGTAGCCAAACGTTGATGACATAATATAATAGACCAAAAAAAGCTGTTTTACTACTCACCCATATTGGCCCAAAATTTACCCAACAAGAGGTTGAAATCTTGTAAATGAAAATGATATTATACATAACTACAAAAAATGTGTGAATAATTTGGCCATTCAAACATTTAAACTAGCAAATCCACATGGGATTTAATGGGATCACTATTCACATGTAAAAGAGGCTCTACAAGACATATAACTGGAAAAATTACTCAAAAATAATGTGACCTCCAAACAAATATAGGAGATAGAGGTAAGTAATTATCTTATTATGAACCAAACAATAAAATAATATGTGAATTGAACTTTAATTGATCAAATAAAAAAAATGTACCTTCTCTAAAGATCACTGAGATGAATGATATACTTTGTATGTTTTTAATAAAATTTGTTATGTTCACAAAATATGGAGTACTAGCTATTTACTGCGGCTCCGCCCGCGTGGATGTCCGTTATCGCGGCAAAAAGTAGCCTATGTCTATATCCTTTCTCAGGCTTTAGACTACCTGTGTACCAAATTTTATTTTGAATCCGTTTAGTAGTTTTGGCGTATAACTAATAAGTGCACAGATAATTTGGGGATTAGGAAAAAAGGAGAGAAGAAAAATATGATGAATTCAGTGTAGGATAACTGCAGGAGTAAGCAAATACTTTGGCATAAAAAATCAAGACATAAGTTTTAATGGTCTTAAAAATTGGTTTATTTTGTGTTAACATTGCATTGGTAACATGTAGCGACTCACCTATGACAATAACTTTCTTGTTCACATGAAAAGTCCTCCGTGCGTGGAGGCCCTAAAAAGCTTTATAATAATAAATGACTCTGTTTCAGGTTCTTGAACCGGATTTCAGCGTACCGGCCCAACGACTGACGGATCAGGTGCGGGTCATGCAGCGCAATCACAGGTTGGATGACGTTACGCTTGATCGGTTGCGCTCTGAACTGCAGTGTAGCCCCGCCGATAGCACACCGTCATCAGCGACAGTAGCAGTCAACCCCTGTTGACAGAGAGGAGGATGATGGGACTATAACTGTAAGTACCCAGTGCAATGAAATTAGAAGGAGTAGTTTGGAGGATGCGATTCGGGAGTACCGGTCAACACCTCCCGAGCTTAGACCCCGACTACCTCGCTTGCCCATGCACAACGGTAATAAAGCCCTAATGGATGCCATAGACACGCTGCTTCTCGATTACTTCGAAAGCAGTGAAGACCTTGGTGACACTCACTCGATTCTGTACTGTGCGGCTGTTGCGGCATGTGTAGCTAATGTTAAAATAAATAACAATAACGTAGTTCTATGACCAAAACCAGCCGGCAGTCCAGGATCGAGCGTCGTGCTGCTGAGGCTAGGGCACTCATCAGCAAAAATAGGTTCATTTGAAAATAGCTATGCACGGCCTAGAGTGAAGCGCTTTGTAAAGCGGGCATTTGCTGGGACTAGTAGTAGTCCTAGTGAATATACTGCTCGCGTTACGGAGCGCATTGACTTCCTAAAACAGAAGGTGTGTGCATGAGTAAGCCGTATACAACGGTATCGTATTCGGATGTTCCACAGGGAACTAAGATGTGAGTATATAGGACATGGAGCGACCTGTTCTAGGCGTGGATGATGGGCGTCTGCCGGATGATGATGCCACTAATTCTGTCAGCCAGTCTGAAGGCGATTGGATGCGTGAAGTTGAGCAATTGTGTGAACCAATACAAGAGATGGGGCAATTACTATCAGCCCCCAAGGCCACCCCAAGACGCAGCCCGTCCGATAGCAAACAGGCAAGCACCAGGACCGGACAGACTGCAGAACTTTGGGTTAAAATGGTTACAGAGTTCACATGGTTGCTTAGCGATTTCAAATTGCTATAGAATCGGATTCGCTCCCACTGTTCTTAACTACCTGGTCTACCTATCTGGTCAAACATGCAGCACAATAGTTAAAAAGTTAGTATTTATAAACACTTGCTAATGCAATATTAATATAACTTTTCTAAATATTTGGTATACATCATTAAATCATTTTCAGATTTGTAAACAACTCAATCATCTGCTAACTAGATTTTTAACCTTAGACTTAAATTTATTTTAATCTATGTATAAATATGATTATTTTCAACACCTCTTTTGAGAACAGTCTAGGACCATAGAGGTGTATGAAATTTGTAATTATCTCTCTGTTACTAAGAACTAGGTATTTGAACCTAGTTTATAATTTTTCCAGGGATCCCGGATCTGTGCAAGTTCATGACAGAGAACATCTATATTTGCACTATTAAAAACTCCTGCAACATCTAAGAAGACTGAAACCAATTGTTTTTTCAACATTTTGTAGTTATGTATATCAAGATGTAATTGGCAAACACTTTCTCTAGCTGAGTGATTCCTGCGAAAACCAAATTGATCCAATGGTAAGAAATAATGTTATTTTTAAATCTAAGAGCTTTTTTTTACAATTATTCGAATAACTTCCCGACACAGCAAGTGAGAGCTTTACGACATTCATTACGTGAATCATTTTGGTCTTATCAGGTTATAAAACAGGTATCAAACAATTAACCTTCAAATTATGAGGTACAATATTATTTTCCTTAGTCAATACACGAGATAGAATTTCCAAAAGAATGTAGAGCATTACATCAAGACCACAAGTGGTATTTTGGGAAGAAATAGCAGATATTATTCTTGTATTGTAAAAGGATTAAGTAAAAATTATTGCTGTAATTAAAACAAGTAGTGAAAACAGATTTTGAGCTATATTTGATAGTAAGTCTGGCGAGTATTTCTTAAGAAAAGCCAGGAGCCATGCGTCATCTTTGCATTTTAGTTATAAGTTCTATATTTGTGCATTCATTTTCATTATGACAGATTTTGGTGTGATTCTTTTGAAGGTTTTACAAAGAAAAAATCCAATTTGTTAGCCCTTTTTAAGTGTTTTTTACTTCATGCATTTTTTATTTTTGCATTTTTTAAACGCTAAGAGATTTTTTCTGACGGATTTTATTATATTTGAAATTGAGGTGCCTAAGCATTTTTAAATTTTTTAACATCTGTGCATATTTTGTTCTAGCACAGCTACACACTTGGTGCAGCCAGGCAAACCCAGTCAAGGAGTTGCGAACAGCGGCCCGTGCGACCTGGTTCGACCGTCTTGGCAACCAACGACTTTCCTCTGCTGAGCATAACACTATTGCCGCCATCCGAGCTGTCCTCTGGGACTGGCTCACTTTCCAACTGACGCTGGCACGTTAATCGACTCGCGTAACTCGCACTTTATCAACCCGAGGTAAACAGACAAGCAAAGGCACGTTATTCGACCTCAAATCACGAGGCAAACCGAGAAGCAGCGGCACGTGATCGCAGTAAACGATAGACAAGAGGAAAATAAATTTGATAAAAGTTTGCTGTATAATAGACAATTTTAAATTTCAAATTGAAAAATATGTGCACATTGGCTTTAGAAAAGTGAAGAGTATACCAATGGGTGACTAGTCTCGACAGCGATACGACATTCGTTAACTTTAAATAGCTTACCCTACCGCCGTTAAGGCCGATAAGGTCAAATATATCAAATTATCGATTGCTGTCAGTATCAGCTAGAACGTAATCGCTAATTTATGACTATCACTCTCGTTATTATCTACTATCCACGTCGAGACTGCCGGGCCTGGTGATACCTATTCATGAAAAATCAGTATCATTTCTGGGAAAGCATGGAAATAACAAAGATTGAAAATGAAGAGGTACTATATAATCTAAGAACTATATTTGAAGGATATAACTGTAAAACACCAGCAGAAATTTATGTACCGTATGTAAACAAAAGTCTTAAGTCAAATATTTCTTATAATAATAATGTCTCATTTTCCATTTCCATTTTCTGGAAACAATAATAAGAGAAATTTTAAAATTAATTGCAGTGCCTTGAATGTAATTGATACTGCGTAAAATCTAAGAACTATAGAAGAAATAAATAATTTGGTGAAAACTACATAAAAAAAGCAAGATCCAGCTGCGCAGTAATTTGCTGATTAAGACATGGAATGTGTGAGGCCTTCGCGATGAGGGAAAGCTCCACAGTCTTGACCACGAGCTCGAGCGAGACACATTGGAAAGACGGTGGGCACCGAAACACAGAGTAACACATAACTACATATACACTACTTCTCAAGTAAAAATAAATCTTCGTTTACCGGTGTTGCCATAGCAATACCTGCGCTGTATAAGCTTTCTGGAACACCCTGGATATTGAGTAGGTATAATTATATTTTCATATCAAAGATTAACGGTAAATTTTTTAAATATTTTCATATAATTATCACACCATAGATTACCGGCCAAGCCACATATTTTGACTAAGGTGTAGGGTTTGCAGCGAACTTATGACTACGATCCACGCAGAACGCTATACGCTCTGATGATGAGTTAGAGAGTGTTAGGGCCCGTAGAGTTCGGAGCTAGGCTCTCCATAACTTTTTTACAGTGCAAGCAATACGTAACCTAACCTACTCGTCTTGGCGTTATTTAACATTAAAATGTTTTTGTTGGGATAAATATTATTACTTAATATTACTGTTATAATTACAGGTATTTGATAACGACTACCAAGAGGACAATAGTTGTGTACATTCCGTTCACAATGAAGAGTTAAAGATGATGCGACTAACGGACAAGTCTAGCGCATCAGGACGCCAAGTTAGAGAGCTAACTGTAGTTGGCTGACCATCGATAAGCAAAACCAAATTATTATCATCAATAACGTTTAAAATGTTTCGACCACGCAAAGCGTCAGAGCAGAAGCTCCAAGAAGTCTGACGTGCATTCAAGTCTCCAGTATATATAAAAGCACCGGGAATAGATCGCATCTATAAGCCAAACTTATCTTAATTTAATTCTGGAATACAGTTTAAAGGACTACGCTGCATGTTTATAATAATACATTATGTAGCGGAAATTAGCGCGAACATGCATAAATATGACTATAGAAGCTGACTATATAATATAATAATTTCATTATTATTACACATGTTTAACAAAGAATTATCAACCCGGTACGGTACGGTGTTGCACCAACCCGGGCGGGTGCGACGTAAGAAGCAAGCCCGGGAACTGAGATTAAGGTATACTGGGACAATGACTGGAAGAGCAAGAGAGTTAGCGGCGGTATTAAAAAGAAGACGGATAAATGTAGCGTGTTTACAAGAAACTAAATGGAAAGGTATGAAAGCGAGAGATATTGGTGAGGGATACAAATTTTTCTACTGTGGAAGCGATAGAAAAAGGAGTGGTGTAGGGATAGTGTTAGATAGCGAGGAAGCACCCTGGTGTATGCTGTTCGCCGTCGACATTGTGGTGGTTGCCGAAAGTGGCCCAGTGGTCCAGAGCAGATTGGAGGTGTGGTGTCAGAGACTGGAGAATGATGTCCTGAGGTTGAGCAGAACTATAACAGAATATATGTTCTGCGGTCTCTCCAGCCCTGTACCCATAACTCTTTCCGGAGTACCCCTACCGGCGGCGTATCGGATGTTCTGATTTCAAGTACCTCGAGTCGCTAATACAGGGCGACGGAAATGTAGACCGAGACGTTACACATCGGGTCAATTCAGGTTGGATAAAATGGCGACAGGTCACTGGAACAACTTGTGACCCCCGGATGCCGCTGAAGTTAAAGGGGAAAATATACAAAACTATAATTAGACCTGTCATATGTATGGATCGGAATGTTGGGCCCTAAAGAAGACGGATGAAAGAAGATTACATGTAGCGGAGATTAGAATGTTAAGATGGATGTGTGGAGTGACGAAAATGGATAAAGTTAGAAATGAGTATATAAGAGGAAGTTTGAATGTGGCACCAGTAACAGAAAAACTGAAAGGAAATCGCTTAGGATGGTATGGTATATAATGAGAAGGGATGAAACGCACGTGAATAAAAGAGTGATGAATTTGGATGTGGTGGGCTGGAGAGGAAGATGAAGGCCGAAGAAAAGGTGGATCGATTGCGTGAGAGATGATATGCGGGAAAAATCAGTGAAGAAGAGTACGACGGCTAATAGAGTAGAATGGAAGGAGAAAACATTTAGCGCCGACCCCAAATAAATTGGGAAAAGGGCCGGAAGAAGAAGAACAAAGAATTATCAAAATAAGTTTTAATTTTTATACAAACAAATCTTTTATGAATTAAAATTCAAACTCCATTGTGTTTTATACCACAGCATTTTTTTTTAATAATGTAGATTTTATTTGTCAAATTCGTTGAGTTTTAAAACATGTCTCGCTAATGATAGCAATTTGAATTTTATATGAATACAGGAAATTTATAAATATATGTTTGTTGCTATTTAAACTTTGAGCATTTTGTATTACCTATAATGTATAAGTTTGACGAATCCATTATTAAGATGCATACTTATTACTGAAAGTGGTTTAAATACCTCTTATCGATTCGGAATTAATATGAGTGTCTTTATTACTAGCTAGGGTTTGTACTCGGCTCCGCCAACGTGGGTGTCCGTCATCGCGGCAAAAAGTAGCTATGCTCTACTAAATTATATCAAAATCGGCTTAGCTGTTTAGTCCTAAAACAGACAAACAGAGCTACTTTCGCATTTATAATAATAGTATGGATAATAAATATAGGTGATTGTTTCTACAACGGATAAGTTCATCTGACATCAATAAATTAATAACTTATGTATCTACTGTTCGAGCGAGCAGATACGCATGGGAAATATGCGTTAAAAAGGTCGGAATAAGTGGCATTTCTGGAGGGGTGTTCTACTTTTTTATATATTTATTTTTGTTTACTTCTTGACGGCAAGAACCTAAATATACAATATATTGTAGGCAGAACTGTAATGGCAAAAGTCACAGCCACCCACTATCTGTGTATGGATAAAAGCCACGCTATCACCGGAACTACTTCCATCACCTCTGCATCCTGAACTGAACTTGAATGACGTTTTTGTAGATGATAATTAAAGAGTCCCTTGACATAAACCTAAGTGAAAACAGGGTAATGGAGCGTAAAAACACTACCTATTTAACGCTATCTCCCAGACTAAAGCAAACTTCAAGGCGATCCAAGTTGAGTGGACCTGTTCCAGTGTAACCTCGAGCGTGGTCCAAATTTAGCTCAATATATTGATTAGGTACAGCAGATCCGTTAGAATATAATTACGAAAATTTATAGCGCCATCTGTCATGATCAGCATAAACTTTAACAAATGATTGCTGCTGAAACTATAGTATAGATGGCGTTATCTCTTCTACTTGTACTTATTTTTAATTGGTCCAAAATTTATAGGACTTATGCGTAATTATTAAAGGTATTTTGTTGCATTTTTATCTCTACTTTTCTAGTAGGGAATCCTATGGATACTAAGACTCAGGTTATTATTTGATATGTTGAGTTCGGTCATGTCTCGTACACTTTGTGATTGCTTAGTTTAAAAGTTATAGCAACTTCTTATAGATGTCGCTGTAAATGGTGTAATTTCGTTTTGAATACGTAAAATACTTCAAGTTTTTTTTTACATCCAAAAACTTACGACGATGCATTGATTTGAAATGTCGCATGAAGAAAGAAATTAGTGCAATTTGTACGCACGCTTGTCGTGATTAGACAAATTTTCTTTAATTAGTCGAATTCTCATCTTCAAACTGTCATAACTTTTATCTTTCTAGTCGGAATATCATAAAACAACTTTTGCTGATGTATGATTTTAAAATTATACCTACCTATGTAATAGTAGGGAAGCGGACTGGGTATGAAATATCTATTTAGTTCACCAAATAGATAAAAAATACTCGTATTTTTTCTTTTATCGAATTAATGAAAAATTACCAAGGCGCCTTAAAGTTCCAGAGTTTGTTATTCTGGAGGGACTTGTGACGTCAATTGTGGGTAGAAACATGTATCTAGCCACAAGTGACGTCACGCGACATTTCTATTCACCGCAATTACCTCATCGTTTGTTTATTTAAAAAAAGATTAAATACATGTCTAATTTTTTTTGAATATCTATGAGAGGAGAAGAACATGGTGGAGAGACCAACTTAACTCCTATCGAAGGGTCTGGTCCATCCTAGCTCAGGACAGAAGTGCGTGGAAGAGGAAGCAGGGCAAAGGCCTCCTTGACCTTTGCCCTGCTGCGGTGGCACAAGACGGGCTTATTAGATTAGATTAGTTAGCGTGCTCTTACAGCTGTCGCTTGGGTGAAATGTTTCAGAGATCATATGAGTTGTTAAGAGAATGAATGAGCATAAAAAAACTCACTTTGTTCTCATGGTTGGTATCCACCCAGGAAAACAAAGAATATTTAAGTTCCAGCGGCCTACTACTATATACTGTCGGTTGGCTTGCTGTAGACACGCATCCAATAGTAAAGTATTTCTAAATGTGTTTGTCGCTTAATCGGCGCGACATTTTTCATCGTTATAGGACTTAGGTACACTCACTCTAGCGATTAGAAACGTAAGGCAATGAAATACCACACATAATCTTTATGTTTTTAATTTACATCAATTTATAAAATTACCGAATCAACTAGTTGAATAGTACAAGTTCGTGAAGATGTTTCACTATTATGAAGACGTAACAAGTTGACTGACTAGATGTTCGTTCGGCTACAATTTGTATACTTAAACATTGACAGGATACTATAAAATTAACACCTATTATATTGAACTATTAATAATACTAACGTGACTAGAATTGCCTGTAGGTCATTCTGCAGATAGGACATAACTACTGTAAATAGGTATATTTAACATACAACATCTATAACTGTAGAATGGGCGTTTAAGTATAATTCATTATAATTATTCCAATACAATAGTTTGATTCAGAAACACATACATTGATTACAACAACACATATCTGATTTAATCGAATTGTGCTACACGTATTTACATCTGGGATGGTCTTCATATATTAATAGCTTGGTATGCATAACATATTCGTATTTAGACACCTTCTACATTATTATAAATACTTTTTCTATTATTTACATTTTAAAATCTAACGGCTTAATTGCTATCTCTGGTTGACAACTAAAGCGACGTTCACTGGATAACAATAACGGTATAACTAAACGCAAATTTAGTACCTATCGGCGAACGTCGGTGACCAATTATGTTGTACGATACAAACCTCGTGTTTTTACTTTTTTTTATGAAGCTAATGCGATTATCGCTTTTGTTGACAACCGCTAGGTATAGCCAACACGCCAATACTGGCTACAGCAAACACGGAACAAAATCGTCTACATAGATATCTACAATTTCGAAATCCCGGCCAGATATCCCTAAACTTATTTTAATTTCTGTTTTAGTGCCTTTCTGTACAATATATACAAAATTTAATTTATTTTAGAATAATAAATGCAGCCAATAAAATTCTATTCTAGTTTTAATATAAATACGAGATCTTACATACTTATAACGAGAACAAACAAAATAGACATTGACTACTTTCCTTTCTTTTTATATGTTGTTTAACTAGGGAAAACTGCTTGAGTGTTAAATATCCAACAACTGACTACTAAAACATGAAAGTTACATCTGAAAGGCTGTGGACTCCTATAAACGCTATCAGTCGAGTGCTTCACGCACAGCGTCACGCTTTACGCCGCGTCGTGATGTTTACAAAGAAATTTAAATAATGTAGATCGGTGGCGGCATTTAAACGCTTTTTTTGCGCTGCGTCTTTAGTTATTTCGAACCATTGCAGCGTGAAGTTCTATCTAGCGTTAGTAGGTAGGTACTAAATGGCAAATAAGTAACTGCTGTGGACGAGACGTCGTCATTCGCTGCTGAGATATACTGATCGATGACGCCGTTCCTGGCGTTCCGACATCGATCGGAACCTTTAAGCTTAAGTCGGACGTCACGTATAGCATTAACAGGAGACCGTTGCCTTAACACTCACGGTAACAAGAACGGATTAACGAAGTTTCTATTTAAGTTTAAAAAGTAATGGGCGATATCGTGTCTGCGTGTGAGTTGGAGCTACTCGTTATGGTCTCAGTGATCGTGGGTGCTTGTGTCACTGTGCGGCACGGTCGCTGCCTGCGCGGCAGGCGCGGAGCGCCTCGGGGCGAGGTAAATCAATGATCGGTACTGAAGTAAGAGTTCTGCATGAGATACAGCTTGTCGATCGGGTTAACGACGGAGCCCGTGCCGAGGTTGAGGGGCTCGTGCGCGGCATGGCCGGCGTGCTGGTGCGCGTGGTGCTGCACCTCCAGGTTCTGCAGGCTCATGGTGTCCGAGGCGCCCTCGTCCAGCTGGTCGAAGTTGCTTCCATCCAGCGAGATGTCGGAGCTGCAAAAGCTGTCACCCGAGTGCGCGGGGTAATCTGGAACGAAACAAATTCTAATTTAATAAAGATATCGAAACACTAGAACGTTTAAATAAATATGTAAGAAATAAAGATAAGAGCAAATTTCTGTCGGAGCTGGAATTTAATAAAGTTAATGAACTTACCTATGCCACATACATTTAGATATGCAATTATGCTCTCATTTAGAAAATGGTTTACTACTATAAACCATTTTCGCTTTCAAATGAGCGTTCATTTGAATCGCTCATCGTTAGTTTATGAACAGTGAATATGAGTAGGTACTTAATTAGAATAATTCAAACGTCTGCATACCGTCGGGTGAGTACGGCAGGTTGGGGTTCAGTGGCTGACTGGAAGCGGAGTATGACCCGTCCAGGCCGAGGTAGTTGCCGTGCTCGCTTGATGGCGATTCTTGTTTGATGCTCTTCTCATCTTTATCTTTATCTTTTTCCGTATTCTTCTCACCTTCTTGTTTCGCTTTCCTCTGGATCTTCTTCATTTTAGCTCTCTGGTTTTGAAACCACACTTGCACAACTCGGACGCTAAGTCCCGTGTCTTTCGCAAGTGCCTCACGAACTTTTCTACATGGTTTTGGACTGACTTCAAATGAAGCTTTAAACTGTCTGCGCTGTGCCGAGGTGAGAATCGTCCGCGGACGCTTCGGGCCTCTCCTTCCGTCGCGAGGCCGCTCAGAGTCGTCTAATATCATATCATCTTCAGCGTGTTGCATCAAATACATTTCCTTCTCGAAGTCTTGCCGGCAGAAGATCTGTCCTGCGCGAATGACGTACTGCTCGCCTTTCTGTAGTGGCTGGCAGCACATGACGCACACGAAGCATTGTATGTGAAACACGTACTGTTGGGCTCGCATGACCATCTCCTGCGGTAGGAGGCGGTCGCCGCATCTAGTGCATTTGACTCCAAACAACCTGAAGGGAATAATCTTTTTATTACAATAACACGCAAAATCAAATAAACGCTTAGCTATATGCAAGGCAGAACGCTAGCATATCGCAGAACAAATTCCACATTCGCATTTGACATACATCCTAACCGTGGTGGTACGTTCCAGAGACATTTGGTCATGTAAACTATCAAA
Organism: Diachrysia chrysitis; assembly: GCA_932294365.1. Lineage (NCBI taxonomy): Eukaryota > Metazoa > Arthropoda > Insecta > Lepidoptera > Noctuidae > Diachrysia > Diachrysia chrysitis. The sequence continues at coordinate 22,973,843 of OW028641.1, forward strand.
AGTGAGAAATCCGGCGAAAGCAAATGTTCGCAGTTCGAACAGTTGCTTTTTACGGTATGTCGTGTATTACCTATCGTAGTCGGGCTTGCAGTAGAGCTTGGCGTTGCGCGTGTAGCAGGTATGCGCTAGCGGGCAGCCGCACACGCAGCAACTGAGGCAGTGCTCGTGCCAGGACAGCTCGCCCACGCGCATCAGGTAGCGGTCCTGGATCTTCTGACCGCAGCCCTCGCATATTTCTACGATTTTCTCCCGCTTGATGCTCGCGCTGAGCTCTGTGGTAATATCGCTCTGGTTAGTAGCATGTGGTAGTTCTAAGGCCAAAGGATAAAAGGATTATAAGACACGAGCTTACAAATTAATTGATTAAAGACTATATAAGGTATTAATTTGTTATGTTACGTTCCTAGACCGAAAATGCTCATTGAGAAAAACCACATCACGACTAACAGTTCCTATAAAAAAAATAGCAGTAAAATTCTTATTTTTCTGTGATTGCTACAATGCGTCGGCAGCGTTTTCTTATGAACCATGTTTGGATGTTTTAAAGTGACAACGCGTTGTGAACCGATTTATCGCTGAATGAGCGTAACAGTTAAAATGTGTGATGTTGATAGGACAGGACCTCAAACCAATTTTCAAGGATTTTCGAAAGCCACGTAGAGTTGTTATTTGTTTCATGTTTTTATGTTATGGGTTTTATACATATATTATCCAATGGCATACAAAGTACAAACATATCCGACAAGAACATGTATTCAACTTATTATACTACTATTTAGTGATCCAAGGCATGTTTGCGTATCATGACAAATGTAAAACTCCAAACGACAAATCAAATCGACAGGATTGTAGTCCTGATTCACGTTTACATCGGACGATCCAGTCCAAAAGCGCGCGATCTGCGGCCACGGTCGATCTACTTTTAGTGGGTTTTTTGGCCTGCCTCAAAGGCGTCTTACTTGCATGGAGCGGGGTTGCAGACGTGCGTTTGGTTCGCGCTATCAGCCATGGAAATCTCGCAAAGTCGCCGGTTAAAAGCCGGCTCTACACGACGATCCGAAGTGGATTGGTGATTACGCCATCCAGGATCCTTATCCTTAATGCGTGGATCGTACTATTCAGTTTGTTGAAACTTGCGATCCTTAACTACGCCATAGGCGATCTGTGATCCAGACACATGAGATGAGATGGAGTCACACGTACAGTAAAGGCTTCTAATTGAAAAACGGATCCACCAAGGCAAGGAGTGAGCGCTCGATTTCATCCGTATCGATCGCGCGCGGCTCGTCCCCACCAAACTTTTGGATCGCTCTCCTTCCGCATGCTTTCGGAGCGCAGTGGATCGTCTAGTATGGGCCCAGCTACTATCCTACTATGAATATCAATGTTTAAGGAACCCCAACGACATCTGTGACACTACAGGGGTGTATAGGGAAGATGATTGGCGTCAGGTTTCTTGTGAAACGGGCAAGAAACCAATTGCTTCCAGCAATCCAACATGATCGTATGTATTTGCAAATTGGATCGGCCTAGTCCGATCTAGTAACTTGCGATTCAATCATTTAGTGCAAATATCCTCGCCGGCTATGCGACCGATAGCCCGAGACCGTGACTGAGTCACTCTCGTTGAACTAAACGTATCGATCGCCCGTTCTCGCCCGTTCTCGGCCGTTTGGTCGATATCTATTTTGTAAACATTGTATATTGTATGTAGGTATTACGCAGAGGACAATCAAGAGTTCCTGATCGAATTACGCATCCTTGAAAATTTGTTTGATCGATATCATGTTGTATATTAAAAGAACAACAGGATGAGCACCGAGTTTCTTGCTATATTACTATCACAATATGTATGTACAAAATCTACTTGTAAATACAACTGCCAAATTCGGTTGTTAGACCTGACAGATATAGCTTTACCAAGTTTATTAAAGGCAAAGGTACAAGAATGTCTGCACTCCATTACATTAACAATAACAGAAAATGTTACAATATCCATATAAAATTTCATAAATAAAAATGTGCAAGTAATAAATTGGTGCAGTAAAAAATATTTCACATTCACAGCTAAGGCGCGGGAATTTTCACAATTCGCAATGCTACGGTTATAATGTATCAGAAAAACACTAAAATGGAAAATCGAAGCATATCTAGAATTTTTAAATTTCATTTCAGTAATAATCGAAAAAATATGCAACCATTTTTTTGTACTTATATTTTTGATGGAAAACATTTAGTTATTTGTAAAACGTGCAGTTGTTTTTATTTAATAGGTAATGGAAATAGAACATTATGAAAAGAAAATTGGTTTTGTTAATTGGTTCAGTGAACCACTGAACCAATTAACAAAACCAATTTTCTATTAGTACGACATACCTAATCTTGCCATGTTACTCCACAACGGCAGAAATAATATTGCTAATATTAAATTTCATCAAGGTTTTTTAGTTAAATAAAAATCAACATTAAAATAAATTTAATCATAGTAAAGCTATTTTTAAAATAAATATTGTTTCATTTTTTAATCGAGAGTTAACACGCATATAGATGTAAATGCAACAGTTATAAACGTAGTTGTATAAAATATAGGTTTAATAATAGTAGATTACCTATATCAGTTTTTATATCCTTATCAACATTATTATCTAAATAACAGGCATTGCCATACTACGTGGCAATGCCGCTAGTTGTTTGGGCACACTTTCAGTCGCAAGATGTGGATGAATTTTTTACGCCATTTTTAGGGGTTTATATTAGTTGAGAGGTTTGTTTTAGGTGTTTATTTAATTAAGTTTGTAATTAAAATTGTGTGCTACTTTTGACACAATTCATGAAAAAGAAAAAAAAATGGAGGAGGAAATAAGCAATAGCCAAACCTGGATTTATAACTTTTTACTTAGTCCCTTAGGATAGTTGTCGTTCATGGGTAGGTCGGACAGGTCGGACAGGTCGGACGCCGCTCGACAGCGATAGCTTCTAATAATAGCTAATTAAAAACCTCTCCGCTCGCATTTCTTCTTAGATATTAGATAATACCAGCCTATAAATTTCCCACTGCTGGGCACAGGCCTCTTCTCATATAGAGAAGGAACGAGCATTGATCACCATGCTTGCTCAGTGCGGGTTGGCGATTTCAGATTCCAATTTTTAGAATCCAGGTTTCCTCACGATGTTTTCCTTCACCGATTGTCAATGATGTCTAGAATAATTAAGAAAGTACATATAACTTTGAAAAAGTCACATTGGTACTTGCCTGTAGTGGGTTTGAACCTGCAACCTTGTGCACACAAATCCGTTCATTGAACCACTAGGCCACCACGACTCGATTTCTTCTTAATGACACGTTATTACTTAGTTAGACCCTTTTAGTTATACCTGCTGAATTATTTTGGAGATCACCGTACTGAACTGACAATAAAATAGAGCGTAATTAGTGAGTGGCCGTCAAAACAATGTGTTTATGCTGTCTGTGATGATTATTCCACACCTCTAGGCATTCTCTATGCTCCTATACCTACAGTATATACCTACCTATTCTTAGTTCGTAACTCATACATGATAACCATCAAGTTATTAGATCATGTTATCATTTTAAACTAGCTGCCCGCCCATTCTTTTTATTTATAACATAATGAAGCTTCAGAACTCTAATAGCAGTAATCAATCAGCAATGGTCGAACAGCTGCTAATCAAGAATGCGCGGAAAGCGAAATCGGTATGCGAAGATCGTATCGACCGCACGCAATTCTGACCTAATTACACTATTAAAATTGAAACCAACCAAGTACAGTACAGTAGGAATATTATTACTTTTAATGTTTAATAAATGCATATAGCATTGTATACATACATGTATATACAGGGTTAATATAAATATGCGATAGCATTATTCTAACAGCGAGCCCTTAACAAACAGCTATAGGAAGTGATCCCTACAGTTGAGGCGATATAAATAATGAATTGGTTTATTTAAGAAAAAACTCGTGTATATATAATTATATATTTGTGTATTATGGGAACTGCAATATATTCTCATATACATACAAAGCAAATATAAATATTTTATATTATATATTTTTGATGTCAGATTTACAATAATAAAACATCGTATTTTGTAAATCGGACATCCTCATATACTACCAAATTACTCAATTTCAGGAAAAAAATTCTGGTTCATTAGTTTCAGTGGTCGAGCTCGAGGCGGAGGGGCTGGGGCCGCTGGGGGCAAGTAAACAGCAACGGTGCAACTCTGGTGTTTTACTAAAGGTCACAATGACAGTTAAAGGACAAAGTTATAGTTGTTAAGTTACTTTTGTTCTGTAATCATGTTTATTCATTTTCATTTAAATGTTAAGGTCATCACTCCTTCCTTTGGAGTTATAACTTAGCAGGTAGAAAATGTTGTTATTGATTTTATCGCTTGATTTACGAACATATTATTAATTATTAATGTACTTCTTGCATGTATGTTTTTTCGAGTCAAATTTTGCAAGTTAAATTAGAACCACTTCTAGAAATTTAATTGAGATGAAATTTTGCATACTTATAGTAGTTCGGTGACAATACATTATAATGGTAGTTTCAAGCTGGTTTTATATTCCCGGAAGGTGGCCATAGAAACTAAAGAAACGCCGCAATCTCATCGTGTTAAGGCTTGTTTGATTTGTCTTCACTAATACTGTGATCCTAGCTGACTCAAAAGCTTGTGATTAAAAACATTTTTAAGAAAAACTTTTTTAAGTATTGAAAGCCAGTATCTTTCTCCTTATACTCCTTTGTTCAAATTACAAAGACCAAGAAACTAAAAGTTTTAAATTTGACATGTAAACCCTACGGCGAACTATTGATTAAAGTCGGTACATGAGCGAACCCAGCACCCTACGTATATGTACGTATAGTTACAGTGTCTAAAGCTTCGGGAGCAAAATAAGGCGCTCACCGCGCTCCTTAGACTGTGGGAGGGACACGCCCTCCGCAGGGTGGGGCGTGACCCGGACGAGGTCATGGCGATCAAATCGCCCAACAAAATGTCGACGTTAAACAATTTTTGGAGTCATCGCCTGATCGAAACACACTCATTGGAAATGTGAACGAAAGGGAATTACTATCGAGGTGTGTAAATATCCAAGTTGTAATTGAAAGGACCCTTTAGTCACTTTAATTTACTTCTACGTCGTATTTATTGCATTTAATTAATAGATAAGCTTAAAGTTACATTTAAGCGAGGCCAAACGCTATAACACCCAATTGACTATAAAGCGTTCATTCAACTAAAACTTGACAACTAACAAAACATCAAACTATCCTGTTACTAAACTGTACTCTTACTTATACTCTAACTCAAAGCAAAAGCAATTTTACTTGGCGAAGGCCCATTGTATACAAACAAAAATAAAAACCAATCGTTCAACCAAATAACGACAAAACCAAAAGGCCTTCGTAAAAAAACAACGTGTGATCGGCGTGGTGGCGTTCGTCTGTCCCTTTTTAACTGTAATGGAGGAAGGAGTACGGATATATATGTGTTCTACACATATATACGTTAACGAGAGAGCGGTTAAACGCACCTCGCACTGTAATGTATTGGCGAAAACGGGACGCTTGGTAGGAGAGCAATGCTTTAGATGTATTTCACTTCAGTGCTGTGGAAAACTATGTCTTACAGAATATGTGTTTGGTGTTATATAATACTTAAGTAACCCTTACTAACTTACGTAAATTTAAGTAAATACTTAATAAAATTAAAATACTTAATCTATTAGCAAGTCTTGATCATTGAGATTAAATATTTTATACTAGTTACTAATCTTAATAAGTTTTATTGAACTTGCTGGAGTTCCTGCTCAACTTAGCCGCATATTACCAGCTTTTGTCAGCGGCTTACAGCTTTGCAACTTGTATGAGAAATATTCCGGACAAGTAGGCAATGTTTGCAGATTAAAAACTATAGTACGAGTATGTTGACGCAAGACTGTTCAACACATTTATCCGATCGGTTCTCAGAGAACTAATTTATCATATAAAAGTATTATATAGTAAAATCATAGACTTATATAATATAATATGAGTAAAATAACGTTCGGATGGTCGATAAAATACGTTATATGTCGATAATTAATATTATTACACTAGGAATGAGCTAAATCGATTAATTAAGCGAACATGTTCCATTACAGAAAAAAAAATACTCAACAATTAAAATCACCTTTTTGTTTGCAACGATGGTTTACACAGATAAACGCGTTAAACTTAACACCTATTGCATCGGGGATTAAAAACAAAAGATTAGAATTTGGTTTTAAATTTCTATTACCTATTTATATTTTATTTCGTCTCGCGTTGCTGAACGTATTCCCATATTGAGTATCGCAGTGACGCTTATCTTGAGTTCGAAGCAGCTTACATTCCGTTCGATCGCGTCTCAGCTTAGTGCACAACACTTCATACCTGACGCGTTCGTATGCATAACTTTTTCCAAGATCACCGAGAGAGTCACAAGTTGGTGGCAACTTACGCTCAAAGTTTAACCACATGGACTTGCCATTGTCAGAGACATATCTAAATCAGAGTTTACACTAACGGCTGCACTTAGTAACTTAGCCATATTAACATTTCTAGGAAACCCATCCGCTATGGTCCAGCGTTCACTGTTTGGGTTCCCGTTAGAATATTTTTTAAACATATGAAACAGACCTTTAATTATTGAAATAATTATAAAAAGGAAATATTATAAATCATTTAAATTTGATACTTATGCAATTATCTTTAAAATTTGTGTATGCATTCAAAGGTGGCACGGAACTCGCGCGCCGCATAAAATACATTAAACCCTCCACCCTGTACTGTACCAATAACCCTACAGAAGCTAATTTTCTTCTCCTAAATTGCAACAAAATTCTGGTAAGATATTTATGTTAAATTAGAACTTGTGCCGTAGAAGAAAACCTCGGCAAACATATAACTATCAAATGAGACAAGTTTTAAAGAAATTTTGTAGAAGACTAACCGAATCGACGAGCAAGTATCAAGAATGTGACGAGCTTGAAGCTTGCTCGAGCGGCATGCGAGGGTCGCACTAACTCAAATTGTGGGACATAAGGCCGCCCGTTCACGGACGCTTTAAGAATTGTTTCAAGCACTCCGTGTATGTGTGTAAATGTAAGTCTATAGTAAACTACACTACTACATGTATGCAGCAGTCGATACTGACTGCTTTTAGTAGTCCGTGTACGAGTGGCCTAACTACACTTAAAAGAGGTAATCGAAACACTACTTGTAGTTACCATTATTAGTAGTAAAGAGTTTTTTTTTTGAAACTAGGATGTTGACATTTTAGCAAATCAGTGTTTGGTTTTCCAAATAATGTTTATTTTTAAATAATTGTCATCTTTACGACACTGTCAGTTTCTCTTCGCGTCGCTTTGTCGTTTTTGTTTGTGCATTCTCCGTCGAGTCTACTTATTTTGCTGATCTAAGATAGCATATAGTAATAAATACTCTATTTGTCTATTCCTAATTTACTATTAATTATTTTTATGTTTTTGTTTATTTATTCACCCTTTATTGTTCTAATTGTCTACAAAGGAAATGAACTAAGAACAAACATCAAAAGACTTGAGTCTCTGGCTTATTACATTTATGATAAGTTTTATAGAACTTACATCTTGTTAGATATAGACGCTTTGTATAAAACAAATAAATTACTAGCTGTTGAAGAAAAACTTCTCTTTATGAAACTTAAAATAAAAGTATTGTATTATTGTTTTGCTGAACAATTAACTATAATTTAATTTATTTAAAAAATGTGCTTTGTTCTGTTATTTTGTTAAACACCAGCTCTACTAAAGCGCGAGCACATGTTATGCTATGTGTAATATCAATCAGTATCCAAACCTTTGTTGGATATTTTACACATAGCTGGTCCCTTTAGGCATGTCTGCCGCTCAGCGCTGGTCGGTAACCGCTCCCATTGTTACGTGATCGTGTTTCCTTACGCGCGCCTTACGCGCGACAGAGTCAGTGAGGGTAGGTACAGATATTACTATTAAAAGTAATTTTGAGTAGGTAATAGTAGACATACTTAATAATAAATTTTGAGAAATGTTATTTATTACAACGGTTTAAGTAAAACCAAATTTTTGATTGTATTGCTATACTCGAGCTCAAAACATGCTTAAGATTTATTTCCTATAAATAAGCACTTACTATAGGCCAAGCAGATGCACTTGTTTAAAAGATATTAAAACGCGTAAAAATCCTAAGCAAAAAAGATGTTTAAAAATAATCACGCATAGGTCTTTTTTTTATTTAAAATAAAATATCCTAAGATATGATGTGCCTATTCTGATAGCTATTGAGTCGCATGCTCCAGTTGCTCACTCGACAAAGAGATCGCGCTATTGATTTGGGCGCGTAGGTGTCTACGTAGCGCTACGCCGCGCCGCCGTCGCCAGTCTACGAATGCGTTACACTGTTTAAATAAAAAGTGCTACGCAAATAAATGTGTTTGTCAACCGTTTTTCACAACTTTGAATGTGAGTTTACGAAAGGATGTCTCAAATCTCTTAACAATTTTTCGGTGCTTAAATCTGAACACTTTATATGAACATTTGGGGTGCAGTTCTTCAAATTCTTCGATCATTATATGCCAAGAGTATTCTTGTCAATATTTTCAATTCAATTGAACTTTTTTTGTATGTTAACATTCGTAAGACTAATTCATAATTATTAAAGGATTTACTCATGCGCATTCTCGGGACCGCCAGAATAGTATTATACTCAATAGGAGTCCTTAATCATGAGCTAGACGTCAATTTTGAAATAAAGTGTAACAAACAAAAATCAATTCTCACGATGCTATTAATTGGTAGGATATTTTTCCATATTGGATATAAATGTCCTCGTTAAATAACGATTAGGTAAAATATACCGGTCACCCGCATCAGCATCTCGAACCATTAAATAAATTAATGTTGTAGTTGTAATGCGGCAAGTCTTATGGTGTACAATGAAGAATATTCCCTTCATCGATTTTCATTTATTCAAGACGCTTGTATTTAAACAGGATTCGGAGGGCAATAGCTGGGTTTAATAACGGGGCTGGTGAAGGGTACGATTGCCATGGCAACGCCACGGGTTTAAAGTAACTCCGCCTTTTGCTGGAATCTTTTGGACCCCCAACGAACAGTTTGTGCCTTATATTGAAATAAATTTTCTGGTAATAATATTTAAAAAGAAAAACGTTTTAAGGTCTAAAATTAGAAGAAATACTGATGGTGCGGTCAAATGTGTAAATTGATAATAAAGATAAAAATACAAGACTTCGTACACAGTGTGGTGGTTTGTTTTACAATCATGCGAAGTTTATTTTGCAAGAAAACCAGCAAAAGTCATTTATACCACATCGTTTACTTTTAGATATCTGAAGTAAACCATGGCCTTTTTTGTCAAGGTAAACGCTAATGACTTCAACCCACGCCGAAGGAACAACGTGGACGTGAACAACGATACCAACCGATTCTGTCCCATTACAGGACAAAAGCATTTTCTCATAATGGGCATTTATTAAACATATTATTAATATTAATCAACGTGGACAACGTCACATACATTGCTCTGAGCCCAAACTAAGTAGCTAAAGCCCTTGTATTATGGAAAAAAGACAACGAAAGTACCACAAACACCCAGACCCGAGACAATGTAGAAAAGTAGTTTTCTACATTGATTCGTCCGGGGATCGAACCCGGCCCCTCTGAGCTACATATGTCGGTCTTGCACCGGCTAAAAGCACCTGGTCCCGTCCTTGCCTTTGCCGGAGCCTCGGAGTCGCCTACGCAAGCTCTGCGCGGCCTCGGCCGGCTTTAGTTTTACTAGAACCATACCAACAAACCAAACCGTACCTAGCTACTAAGTCACGACCCTAAACATTTTTTTTAAGGAAGATTAAAACTGCAGGCCATACAAATAATTTAGTTAAAAAATGCATATCACAAGAGTAATTTTTAACTTTAATCTTTTTAGTAAGTACGTAGTTTAACTTTGATACTATTCCCATGCATACATGTATGCATTTGTGGTAAAAATTCCAAGCGACCTGAATTTTGGAGCTCTATTAATGACAATCGTCGACCCATCTACCTACGATTTCATGCAAACAAAATGTGAGCTTCAACTTGTAAAGTATTTAGGTTGAGTAACAAGCATTTATTATTTAATGCTTGTTTAATAAATGTATTCACGTACGTAAAATTCGAGTAACAAGGTGTATGTTCTAAAATTTCTGGTTTACCTAAGACTGGTTCTTAAAGAGGACTAATCTATATAATTTAAAGTATATTTTTTATAATACATACGATGAGTTAGTTAAAGAAGCAGCCAAAAAATTATAGTTGATTAACATTTTGATTAGGATTCAAAAATATATAATTATACGCGTTTTGATAAATATTTCTACTCACGATTACATTTCTTTGTGTTTTGCAGAGATCTTGTACGATACATAAATTAAGCTTAGATAACAATTTACAAATCGTTGACTGACATTAATAAAGTTATAATAAATATATTGTTTTCATGAGTAATTAAAGTCAAAATTAAAGAGGTACCCATTTTACTCGATAGGGGTGACAAGCAGGGGTCAGTTCGAAACCTATCGACATTCCGACGGCGTCGTGATCAACAGGTGAATGGTCAATATCAATGATCTCTCCTATCGCGTGACTAGAAGTAATATGAAGCAGTAACCGAAAACGATGTATTGAATACTGTTAGATATTACTCAATACATTCTACTTGAAAACAACGACGCTCGTACTACATATCTCTCTTCTCTTAATAAATACATAAAGAACACCCAGACCTCTAACAAATATAAAAATAGTGGGTCTCATAAATGGCTGTCCCTTGCAAGAATCAAACAAGGGTACTTAGTGCAGCGATAGTTGGCATGGTGACTTTTGACCCATACCACTCGTACCGTATATCCGTATATCCGTGCCAAGATTATAAAATTAGAACCTTAAAATGCACAAGTGTGCTTTAAAATGTAGGCGTTATGAGAAGGGCAACAATATCAAATTAATTACCACCGTTAGGTCACTCCCTCTAATGCGCTTAATAATATCCATAAATGAGGATATATCGTTCCTAAATTTTTGGACATAATATGGATACGTCGAGACGTATAAAATATCTGGTAAATGAAATAGGATTAGTTTTAAATGCAATACTTTAAATGAACTTGGTTGGTAACTTAATTTTGTTTTTAAATTTAATTCGTCTAAGATATTAAATGTTATTTACATTGATTATTGACATAGATTTTATGTTGACAATTGACATAGACACCTACTAACAGACATTAGCAAACACTTATTTAATTGACACAAAAAGCACTTTAAACACTAAAATCAAAATAAGTACCAAAATTTTTAACATATTTATATTGAATCCCGTCAAAATTCATATTGACCACGTTATTTATTAAAATTATAATTTAATTATAATGTATATGTTACTGGAAAATACTGCATAAAATAAATAGTTTTGCGTGATAAGTATGTCCCCCATAGCATGACGTACCTTTCCCGATTCGGCTTCGCACGGGTGGTGTTAGATTTTCAAAGCATTTCCATACTGCATACATTGACTGCACGGATAGCCGAGTGGGTCACCACGCCAACTACCACTGGGATCGATCCCCGCATGGGACAAGCCTGGGTGTTCTTTGTGCATGTGAATTTGAATGTTTGCAATACCTCAACGACACAACGGTTAAATTCCTTAGTGTAGGAGTCGTTTTATAAAAAATAAATCCGTTATTTTTTATAAATACCTTTTCCTTTCAAATAGGAACATAACATAAGAAAAAAAAAAATCCGATTTGGTGCAGTCATTGGATGTTCTGTGGCGTTCGGAAGTTGTGACGCGACCATGGGAAATCCGGATTCATTTTTATACACTTGCTCTCACAGAATATTATAAAATGTTATAACTGTTTCGATATTTTATTAACAGTTAATCCAAAATTTAATTTATTATTATTTAACAATGGATGCAACTACAACGAATATAAAAATATAATACAGCAACAAGTTTTTAACAGATAAGTATAACTAATATTATCAGATATTAAAAAAAGTTGAATGGATTTTCAGACACACAAAGCGAACAGACAATCGCCACAGTGGAGTAAGTCGAGATTTAAAAAGGAAAGTAATCTGAGTATTGTAAAGTGCAGCGAAAGAGACCACTCTATGACTTAGAGAATGTGGGAACTGTTATGTTAAAGGCTTTGCAGACAAACTACCCGCCGCTTCACAGAAATTGAAATACGTTCCATATTTCTGGAACCTGAATCTAGCTGCTACCTAGTATTTATTCGTTTATGCTTTTTAGTTCAACAAATATGTCGTGTTTTTGTGTGATATACTTAAGGTCGGTTCATAGAATCGAAACTCATCGTAGCGTCAAATTCTTTCCAAGTTGCAAGAATGGGTGCGTATACGCTCGCATTCGCTCGAATTTGCTCGCAGAATGTTGTGTTAAGGATGAATTTGCTATATCAAAATTTAAATTGACGCTTCGCTGCGCATCGAGTCTGCTGTAGTATGAGTTGAGCCTTTGGTACTTGAAATGTATTTACCTAAATAGTTAATACTACATTGTTTTAAGAAGCACTTTTTCAATGCTATAAATGTTTTTTTTACTTTCATTTGGCTTTCCTATGTAGCACAATCGTGACATGACAGAATTGAGTTGCTTTCTTAGTGGAAAGTGGTACCTGCAGTGAACCTCAGAGTACCTTTAATGAAAAATAATTACACATCTAGTGTATCTCTTTAGATAAAAAGATATATAGTAAAATACACCCGCCGTTCTAAGAGCGGTTTCAGACCAGCGTTTGTTTTCTGCGCGTATTCGGTCGTTTGTGCTCGCGCGACACGCGCTCTACATTTACTCTACATACGCGCTTCAATGAAACCGGACCTTACTCTATTCCGTCGCCTACACGGGCATATTCTGTTCGCTCGAACCGGTAGTGATAAATTTGGTGAATTATTATTAGAGAAAATTGCTTATTGTGTGAGACATTAATAATGTCACACATTTTAATAGATATTTTTTTACCAAAAGAGCTTTACTGGCTTTCATTAAAGGTAAACTGAGGTACACTGTAGGTACCAATTTCCTGTAGGAAAGCAGCTAAATTCTATGATGTAGAGCTGCGGTTTTAACGCACACAAAGAATTGTATTGCTTTTGGAATGCTTTATCAGGGAAGCGTTGACTGAGTAGAACTGCGCTATTTGATTACCGAGAGCGATCGGCCTTTGTGTTAGGGTGGGACGTAAATTTGGATGTTTTCGAAGCTTAACTAGAGCTCTTGTAGCGAACTAGCTTCTATTACCTCAGTTACGACTATTATTAATTCTGTAGTTACGGTTCGCAGAAAAAATAATTACCCATATTGTGTCATGTTAAGAATTGTGTTTAAAACTTCGGCCTATCGTCCTGAGAAACAATCGAACAAAAAAGTTAGCTAGTGCAATTCGGAACACCTAGGGACAATTGATAATACAGATATAAACAAGACTTGTCTTCTTTATAACAAATGAAAAGTCTCCTTTCTAAGAAATATTTTAATTTCAATAAAATTTAAATTTACATCTTTATTACGTATCTTCTCGATACAATCGTAAGCTCCCATTCAATGAACGAGCGAACATAAAAAGAAATACGATAATTACCTACATAAAAGATAAAGAAAGTTAAGAATGCAGTACACCGCCACTTAACAGAAAAAGAAAACAAATACCTAACCTAACGAGGTGACCGCTAACGATTATCAAAACGAATCCATTTTTCATCACAAGTTACAAAGCAGTTCAAAATCCCATCATTTCCGAATCTAGTTACTACGAACGCAAGGCCTACCTAAACGCGTTTGTCGCGCTGGTGATTGTTTAGTTCGTGCGACACCTACTTTCAAGTTTTTTTACCTTTCCAATTTAACCCATGAGTACCAATTTTATTTTGATGCTAACGATGAAACTGCACCTAAATCAGACGAAGATCGAGTATCGTCAGCTTCCACTGTCGCCTTTAATTCGTCGTTGTTGACCGTAGTTTTCAGGCGACCACAAAGTTTATTTTTTAGATCAAAATTTCTATTTTGGAAGGTTTCAAACCAATAACAATTCGTGCGTTCACACGGAATTAGTGTTGCGAGCCGTTTGTGTGAACTCGAATTCAATAATTACTCGTTTTTTTATCGTGACCATATTGATGGAAAAGATACAATTGTAAACACTACACACACAACAAAAACAAAACACTAATCGATAAACACATGACTGAATGTAAAATTGCTGTGTCTTTTGCTGTGTCCTCTTGCCGGACTAACGCTGGTTTGCGAGCGCCTCTGCGTCGTCTGTGCAAAGACTATAATAATTTCTGTTCAGAAACTACAGAATTATATTTATTTTCAATGTCAGCAAATAGATTTCGTTCTGCCTTGTTAAAGAAACTTAAAGATACCGATTCATAGTTATTTTGTACTGTTATATTGTATATTTACTCGCATGAAATGTTCATTAGTGTAATGATATGAATTGTATATCCTGTGGATAACGGTGTGAGTTTCATATTTGTATACCTTTAGTTTTAGATTTATCATTTACTCGGATGTAAGGTGGAACTGTTTGTTTGTCCCAAACAAATAAATAAATAAAAACAAAATTTATTTTATTAAATTAAATGAATGAATTTAGAAATTATTGCCAGCCGTACATAAATTACGTTTCAAATTGCCAGTATTTTATAACGACAACTTCATTAAAGGTAAATACCTATTATTAGGCAGCGTAAAGCGCGCCGCAATTCAACACCATTGAGGGTATTAGTAACAAAAAATTTGTGTTAATAAAACAAAAAATATAACAAAAAATAATCCTATTCACATTATTTAAGTCCTGTTTTACGGCATAGTTGCTCTAGAGGTATAGATGCCTTGATTGTAATTAGTTTCGAAGATGAAACACACTTTATTTCATATCTAAGCTGGCATGTCATATTGCGATTGTCCTAAAATTTAGAGATCGGCAAAAATCGCCAATACTCTGGAGATATCAAAGAAAGTATTTTGTAGTTTCATAGGTAGGTAGTTGAAGGTAGTTGAAGATAAAAGTGATTTAAAAAAAGGTTGGAAACTATCCGTCTTTTACTTTACGTATTATTACTTTTGGTTCGTAATAGTAGTTATTTTTGTATGTCATGTTTAAGTTCTGTTATAATACAGTAAAATTATGCCGTAGTTTTTTTTTTTGTGATTTTTCATTTTTGATCAGTGAGCTCATACTTTTCAGTTGGAAAACGAAGGTTACTACGTGTAACGCTCGTTTTCCAAAGTATTGCCAACAGTAAAAGCCAATAAAATATTAATTGCATAGTAGTTGTTCAACCATGCGAGTGTTCCACTTGAGAGAGTTAACGCGAAAGCTCGGATATTATTTGAAATCATTCATTTTGTGTCTGTTTCCGGGAGTACAATTAATTGTATTTTATCGATTTCAAGTAAATTTATTTTTGATTATTTGTTACGCATTAACGCATGCGGAGCAAATATTTGTAAATAAATACACTATACTCGAACCTGTCGCAGGTTCGAGTCCTGCCTGAGATTTAGATTTTTTATTTCTACCATTTTTATTCTGTAAGCCTTTCATATTGTAATGAGGCTCTATGGGATTATTGTGAGTTATAAACTTATGATACTTTGTGTGTGGTACTCATATTTCCTAGTATTAAATTACTAGTTGTCCGCCGCGACTTTGTTCGCGTGTTTTAGTTTCAACGGTTTTTTATTTTTGCAACATTTTTCATTTATGCTCCGCTCTATTGGTCGTAGCGTCATGTTATATAGCCTATAGCCTTCCTCAATAAACGGACTATCCAATACAAAAAGAATTTTTCAATTCGAACCAGTAGTTCTTGAGATTAGCGCGTTCAAACAAACAAACAAACAAACTCTTCAGCTTTATAAAATGTAGTATAGATTTTAACTATTTAATATATTTAGATACTATGTTTAAAATTTACTTTTTTCGAATAATCGCGCCCATTATATAAAAATTGATGTTTAAAAGTCGTTGAAATAAGTATAACACGATTTTTTACTATTACTGATATTTTTAATTCATTTATGTTTGGCTTTACGCAATACATACCCTAGGTACTTGATATATTTTATCATTACGTTAACAATTAGGTATTTTGGAAATGAAGAACGACAAGTTATCTATCAGATAAAGTCAGTAGAGTAAATAAATAGACTTGCCGGGATTTAAATAGTTTTGTAATAAATACTGTTTCTTGTTTAAAGTAATGTTACTGATATAACCTTCGCGCGCACATGTGATGGATGTTTAATAAAGTTCACACAACTTTGAAGGTCTACACAGTTTGGAAACTACACAGTAGGTAATACGAGTAAATAAAAACTAGTTCTTGTTTGACAAAATTTCACTCACACAAAAAAATCAAATACACTGTCTTTATATTATTTAAAACTATTAATGATTAAAAATACTTAAAAAACATGTATATAACAAACAAGAACTTTTTGCCACTATACTATAAGTTTAAAGTTCGGAAGTCAATACCACTTGACCTACTTACTAAGTTTGTCACGACAGTCACAGAAAATGTTGTCAAACAATCGGTGGTGGCGGACTGACCTGTCCGGGCGGAGCAGGTGAGCGGCGGCTGCAGGCCCTCCGGTATCAGCCCCGGGTTGATGTTCGTGTAGAACTCTAACATGGTGCAAGTCACTGTTCACTGTCCCGCGACACTGCCAGCGCGCCGGTCCAGCACACAATGCTGCCAGGATCAGTTTGCTACCCTCGTCACGATGCTCCGTTCTGTCCCCTCCATGCATCCACCAATCACGAGCCCCTCTCTTCGGCAGCCCCGCCCCTTCTACCCGTGACCCAACCTACCTATTATACAGATCAAGCGGTAGCAAATTGTGTTTTTTCGTTAATGTCGTGAACGGATGGCCGGCGCGAGCGCTCTCAGTCATTATTAAATTCTGAAAATATGAAAATGATTTTTTAATTCCAGCGTCGGTCTCTCTAACTGACCGCGGTGTATTTGCCGCCAAACTGTTTGATTCGTGCGCGGCGCCCTGCTGGCGCCTCGACACTCGCTCAGAGCCATCGCGCTTTTATCAGATAGTGGACACTTCGGGCGCTCTTGTTTATGACAATTTAGTCAGTTGTTGCTTTCGTATTGGCTTGTGTTTTGTTTATTGGATAGGACTGTTTTTTTGGGACATATTCGTGTTTGGTTTTATAATAACGATACCTAACTAAGTACTTAGTTTAAATTAAATAATGCTTTGTTTCATAATGTTTGGTACCCTTTTTATTACGTGATTTTGAATATTAGGTACTTACAGGTTTTTGAAATTGGTTTAGTGCAAATACCTTTAAAGAAAAATCATTATTGTAGTTTAATTGGTAAAAAAGGTTGCGGTAGGTACCTGGTAGTATCAAGACTTACATCATAATATAGAAACTTGGAAACATTTCAATTGCAGTTCAATTTCGAGAGAATTTAATATCACAATGCGAGAGCGATCCTCATTTCAAATAGAGCGACATTATTGTCAACAAAGTACGAGGCAGAGTCTACTTAACTGTACCAAATATTCGTATCTATACCGCACTGCTAGAAGCGGTAAACATACTTCAGTTCTAATATTATTGTATAAACTTGGCTGATTTGTGAAGTGGTTATTATGTCACAGGAAAAATATAAAAACCGAAATTTGATCAAAATCAAATAATAAAACAGAAAATGATTAAATTGTAAAAACCATTTATAATATTTAAGGAACCCCGATTTAGAGCACCTCGACCAGGATAGGTTAGGTTCTAAGGGAATAATGGGTGCTAATGAGCGAGCGAAGCGACGTATAAAGCCCCCATTATCAAATCCTCTCCGTCGAGCGACCAAGCCATGACCGGTCAAAAGTACTTGTAACTGGCAAAACCAAAAATACTCAATTAAAACATTTGACCGCAGGCTTTCGACAAAGTTTGTTATTTCACTAAAGTAAGATCGTTTACATATTTTATTAATAATAAATCCTTTTTCCGGCAGAATAAAACTCCCCGTACATTTGTATTAAAGTTTTATTTCTAAGGCATTACGAAATACTGAAATTCCTGATCCGGAAATTTGGAATAAAATATTTTAAATATTTGTCTTCCCAGTCCAAACATAAAAATAGAAAGTCTAAATGCATACTTAACCCTAAACAGCGGACCTTCTGTGATTATTACGTTATATAAAAAGAATAAAACATGTTATTGGTCGGTTAGCAGACACGAGAAGTATCTCGGCAGGGGCTGCGCTGGCTATTGTGCTTCAAGTGGGCCAATTCTCCCATTGAACCCGTACTTGCACCATACGTCGTGTAAACATCCCGAATGATAGCTAAAGTATCGTGATTGGATGTGGCATGCAACTCTGCTCAGAACTTTAGTTTCGAACATTTTTGTTGAACACCTTTTACAGTTTTACATTAGTTTAAATTCAGTTAACTACGATATTAAGGCTCTTATAATATAAATACCGAAGAGCGGTTTTTTTACGCAAGACAAATCAACAATGCTTTTTCCAATAACTATAATTAAGTAACCGGCTACTGATTTTTTACACCTAATAATATATTTTTTTATTCATACAAACGTTGTCGTGACACACACAGCAATAAAAACAACCAAATTGGTAGAACCGTACCCGACCGTACCGTTCAGATAGATGAATTGAAACTAACAAACAATTTCAAATCTGTCACAGTACCTATTATAGAGGGAATGCCACATCCAAACCGCGCGATACTCACAAATTAAACATAGAGAATGATTATTGTGTTTTCATTGCTCAAATTCAGTGAATAGCACTGCGTGTATTTTTTGTGTGCCTTTGTACCCCGTTGGGTTCACCACTTCAAGTCAAACGGTGTGGTGATCAAGAAAAATGGTGAGCGGTTGACGGGTTGCAAGTAAAAAAGGATATATGCTCGAATCATCCAGTACACATGTGATTGGGCAATGTAATATCTATTTGTATTGACAGTTTGAGAAAAAAAAACGAAGGAAGTTAGCTCGAGGGTTTTGATGCTCGCAAATTGGATTTTTATTGAGGTATAGTTTGTTTTGTTGGAATCCTGTTTCTTTTAGGTTTTGTATGTCAAAATTCAAACGTATTTCGTGCGGAGCTTCAACAAGTCTGTCACGGCACTGCAACTATTGTTGTTTGTGTAAGCGGCTTAGCAAAGTCGATAAATATAAATTGTAGGTTGCTATCAACATCACCACGCCTTTATACTGAACGTAATTATGTTGGCAAAGACGCTATCTACCAGAACCATAGGTCATCATATCCATATATCCATAGCTCCGTTAACATACTACGCGCATAATTAGTATACGGTCAGCAGGAAGCCTTCTGTATATAGCTCTACATTTCACTTAGTTATCCAGGTATCAATGTAGAACTACGTATTTTGCAAACTCACCGTTGTTAATAATTTGTTGGTTATTCCTGAAATATTGGATGTTGAAATAAACTTATCTGTCCGTACTTATCTGTCTCAAATTCTTGAACTTCTTTTATTTTTTTAGACAGTATAGATTTAGGCCCATAGGCCAGCAAACTGACGTTTTTGCATACCAATGAAGTGGGGGCAAGTATTTAGAGCAGGTGGTATTTCATTTGTCTCCCTGTGTGGGAGGAGCGAAATCTTCAATAAAGGACGTGAACCACACGTGCTATCGATACAGAAAATTCCGGGTGATTTATCTTGTGAAGTAATGTAAACCTTAAGTATGAAATAATAAGGTAATGTTTTGTGTGGACACCTCAGAATCTTCTGCGAAAAGGGTCTCGCTTTCCCCCATCGTAAACACAGGGCTGTATTTTGATGTAGATTATGAGTTGCGTTGTGCACAGAAGCGGTTTGTTACGTGAAGATTTTTGTATCTATCAGAATATACGTAGAACTAGTTTTTAGACCACAAATTATTTGGTGGCATATTTCAATGTAAATAAATATTTTAATTTCCATTCGTTGGCTGTGGCGTACAGTACCTACTTCGTGCTGGCGTGCATTCGTTGTTCGACACGTGTTATTCAAGGTTACACTTTTCGAAATCATATAATTCACCCGGTGCACGCCACGCTACTCACACACACTTTACATTTTTTGAGACCGCGCTTTATTTCCATTGACTGACATACTTTACTTATTGGATGGATGAACTTGCTAAGATTTTACACTATTCAAGAAATCAAATTATATTGAATAAGATTTACAATACGAGTTTATTCCATACAGTCTTCTGAATCCAACATAATATAACAATTATAAGGTTGCCCATACTATTATCAGCCCGACAGGAGTACAATCACTTAGCTCACAGTCTGATGAGCTTGACCTCTCAGGGGCTCGTGTCGAGTAGACAAAATACATGGAATCGCCTTCTGCCGTCGATCTGTTCCCTACTAAACGGCTGTAAGCATTTTAAACGGGTGGGTTCTGCGCCGGCTTTCGGACTTCAATCCACATTATTTTTTAAATATACATATAAATCTTAATGAAACGGAAATCCCTAGCACGTTCCCGGATAAGCTGTAAAGTCCTGTGGATTAACTTTATATGGGAATATTGAATAAAATGGTGCGCAACCTGCGGGGACGGGTGCGTTTACGAAAGAGTGCCAACGATTAATCAAATCCAAACGTTAGCATGATCTGAATCTTGCATCAAAATAAACTTTTGCTAAAAGGAATATTTCGATGATAAAAAGCTTAGGACTAATGAACTCGATCTATCTCCACGTGGTCAATATTATTATTTTTAAAGTTATTTATTATTTTGTTATTTAATTCTTTTTTACATTTTTGGATTTTATTGTTTACAGACTTGTTTTTTTACATTTGATTATTGTTTATTAATTACATTTTAGAAACACATTTTTTATGTTAGTGTGCTGCCTTTGAAACTATAATGATGACCGGAGACGCCAGTTATACGTAGGTACATAATTTAACTCTGTTTTCTCGGATGATGGTCATGCTCGCTAAAAGGTCACTGCAAGCGGTGGCGATGTTGCTCGGGTCACCCACTTCCCTGCAATATGTGCGAGGAGGGTGTCGGACTGGCGGCTGATCAGTGCGTCATACTCGTGAGCAAGCGCTGCTTGTGATCTCTTACCTGTGGTCACCTTTGCTTTTTTCAAGTCGGACATTGTTATGTCGTTATTATTAACTGACAAATTACTTCATTAATCAATTACGTCAATTAAAGCAATATTGTAATTAATTTTAATAATTGTAAGCTAATCAAATTGTATTTATTACTAGCTTTTGCCCGCGCCTTCGTCCGCGTAGAAGTCGAAAATGGTTTAAGAGTAGCATTGCACCAAGATTTTATGTGACTACAACGTTTTTTGAATAAAATCAAATAGAGTTTCCAAACATGTGTCAAAATAAAATGTAATTTAAATCAAAAGCACTAAGAAGTATTGATATGAACTTCGATGCAAATCACCCCCAAAATAACTTTGTACCCCTTTTTAACACCGTTAGGCGATGAGATTCAATAAAATACGAAACACGTCTTCTATTAATTCTATTACAGAATGTTTATGCAAAATTTGAAGTAGATTGGACCAAGGAATCACTTAGTCCCATACAATCTTTGGTGCCATTTTTAACATCTTTAGGGGTAGAATTTCGGAACGTTATACAAAGAACACACCCTCCAAGTTTCAGGTCTCTACGATCAGCGGTTTAGGCTGTGCGTTGATCCGTCAGTCATTCAGGACAAAGCGTTTTATATATATATAGATAAAGGTCTACCGTTGCATACGTCTCTGCGCCCGACGCTCGCCGTGAACGGACGTGCCGCTCTGCGACTCGCCCGCTGACGTCATCCGTCTCGCTACCTGTTACGCTCGCGTAACACTCTGCGTAGCCCCGCCTACGCTAACCGATCGATCTAAAGCTGCCTTTTTCAAGGCGGCGGCAGATCAACCTCTGTTTCTTAGCTCGCGAATTAAATTCACTTGGTCCCTTCAGGATAAAACCGCAGTTTCGCGGTCCTCGGTGGAAACCATTCGGTGCCAACGAAGCCGAGGGGGTGTTGACCCAATCACACCCGCTGAGCCCCTTTAGGGCAAAGCAGTCAATTGGACGGGAACTAGATTACCGGCCTTGGGGGGTCTCCTAGTCGGCTCTAGTCTCTGGCTTCCCTTTCAGCTACACACCTAGTGTCGGTCGGGTGTGTCTACACCCTTCGCACTAGACTGGTCAGGGCCCCGTTCGCACAATAAGACTGGCGACGGGTACACCACAGCTTAAGGCACACCTTAGGTACTCACCTCCCTGCTTACACCCAGCAGGGAGGGTCACACATCCCCGGGCGTACCCACCCGGGGAGTTAGTTATTAGTTAGGGTATTTGTTGTAGGCGCGCCCTCCCTCTACCCATGTTAGGCTTTTAGCTTCTCTTTTTTAATTAAAAAGTGTCTCTCGTTTTCTCGAGAAGAATGGACGCCCTCTGGCCCCGCTTTATCGAGGAGATGAAGGACTCTCGGGTCTTCCAAGACCTCTTCAAGGCTTGGGCCCGCAAATTAGACCCTTCCGACTTAGCGGAATTCGATAGCTCGCTATCGCCGATCGGCGCCGACAGAGGCGTTATCTCGTGCCCGCGCCCCATTGTTTCGACGGCTTCGTCGAAAGTCATTGTTTCCCCGGCTATTGTTCCGGCCTCTAAGCCGAATTCCAACGCCAAATCCGCTTCGCCGAGCCTCACACCTGCGCGTGACGCATCTCCGGCCCCTTCCCCCCGCCCTCGCTCTGTCTCACCGTCCCCGGTAGACATCGAAATGGAAATTGTTTCCAACGATTCCGGTGATGCTTTAACAGCATCGGACTCGTCTTCCTCCACCGACGGCTTTACTGAAGTTGTTGGCAAGGGCAAGAAGCGCACCCGTAGGACCAAGTCACAACAGGTGCCTTCTAAAGCCGCCAAGACTGGCGCTTCGCCTCCTTCCGTCGACGCTTCGGCGTCCCAGCCCGCTGCTGAGCCCGCGGCCTCGCCCGCGCCCACTACCACCCCACAGGTGTCCAACACCATGCCCCAAGATTCGTCAGCCCCTAAGAAGGGCGGCTCGGTCCCTCCTCCAATCTTCCTTCAGGAGAAAGGAAAGTGGACCGAGGTCTCCAAGTGGTGCACGCAGCACCAAGTCAATTACTTCCATGCCCGCTCTGTCAAGGACGGCATCAAAATAGTTGTACCCACAGCGGCCGACTTTCGGTCGCTCACCCGTATGCTGCAGGAGAGAGCCCTGCCGTACCATACGTTTACCCTCCCGGAGGAGCGGGTCCTCCGGGTCGTCATTAAGTCTGTCCCTGCGGACATAGGCTCTAGGGAGATCCTAGACGACCTCCGAGCACAGGGTATCCCTGCCCTAGAGGTACACCGTATGTACCGCGGGCGGGGTAAGTCACCCTACGAAATGGTACTCGTCGTTGCTGAGAGATCAGCGGACGGCAAGTCCATATTTAATATCAAAACCGTATGCCAACTCTCTGGCATAAAAGTCGAGGTGCCGTACAAGCGCGCCGACGTTGGCCAATGCCACCGGTGTCAAATGTACGGCCACTCGCAACGTAATTGTTTCGCGCGCCCTCGCTGCGTGAAGTGCCTCGGCGAGCACGGAACGCCCGATTGCCCACGGCCCAAGGACCGCACCCAGTGCGCTGAGCCCCCTAGCTGCGTTCTCTGCGGCGAACAGGGTCACCCAGCCAACTACCGCGGCTGTCCGAAGGCCCCGAAAACGAAAACCGTCGCGAAAAGGCCCGTCGCCCGTGCGCCGGCCCCCGCGCAAAACCCCGCGTCCGCTCCGCCGCGTCTCAGCCCGCAACGCCCAACCGGGGCCTGCTGGAACATGGAAACGCACGCGCGCGCGTTCCCTGCCCTCGCTTCTCCTCCTAAAGGGGCTGCGTCTCTCCTAGCTTTACAGGGACCCGCTGTCCCTCGCATCCCACTTACCGCATTTAAACCCGCGCTTCTACCAAGACCCGCGCTCGCGTCACCGTCGGCCGCGGCCCCTCTGGCCCCGACGCTTCCGGCCGATATCACAGCGTCGGTCAAGAATTACATAGAGGTGTATGAGTCGTTTGACTTTAATCGCATCCGTCTTATGGCGGAGGCGATTAGAGCCAACCCCAACCCTCTGCACGCCCCTTTCATTAGGGAGCAGTTCAGCGATGTGTTCGCCGCATACAAAGCCGCCGCGTTCTAATGGCTACTAACACCGGTAAACTCAAACCCCGATCCCTTAAACTAGGATACTTTAACGCGCATAGCATTAATAAAAAACGCGACGAAATTGCTACTTTTCTCCGTGATCATCAACTCGACGTTTTTCTTGTACAGGAGACCTTTCTTAAACCGTCTCATAAAAACCCGCGAATCGCGAATTACAACTTAATCCGTAACGATCGTACCAGAGCCGTAGGCGGCGGCACGCTCATTTACTTTAAAAGGTCACTGTACTGCGTTCCGATGGATCCACCCTCGCTGTCGCACATCGAAGCCTCCATCTGTCGTCTTGGCATGACCGGGCATCGACCTTTGTATTTAGTTTCAATATATATTCCTCCGTCATCAGAGAGGGTCGACTTACGACATGACCTGCGAGCTCTTCTAGCTCTAGGCGACTCCGTCCTTATGGCGGGCGACCTAAACGCGAAACACGAGGCGTGGAATTGCCACACTCGTAACAACCGAGGTAGACATCTTGATCTTCTTAGCTCCGAATTAAACTTCGATATCATCGCTCCGATGAATCCCACTCACTTTCCCGCGAACGTCAACCACCGCCCCGACATACTAGATATAGCTTTACTCAAAAACGTCAACCTAGCGCTTCGGTCCATTGAAGTTATTCATGAATTAGATTCTGACCACCGACCAGTGATCATGTCCTTTAGTCCGCGAGTAGGTCCTCCAGACGCTGGTCAACCCATCCCCACTAAGATAGTTACGAACTGGACAAAACTTGGGACTCGCCTTAAGTCAGTCCAATCCGCGCACCTAGACTCGATACCGGACAATGTAGAATCCGCGACAGACGCTATAGGCGCGATCGACTCCCTCACTGAGCACGTGCAGTCCCTGGTGAACGAGTGTTCGCGGTCGGTACCGGTGACAGAAGACTCTCGCTGGCTCCTACCGGACGACGCCCGTGCCCTATTGACGGAGAAGAACGCGGCTATACGCGCCTACGACACCTATCCCAACGACTCCAATCGCGCCCGTATGCGTTCTCTACAGCGCGCTGTTAAGAAACGCATAAGGGCTCTGCGTGAGGATCGGTGGGATAGGTTTCTCGACCAATTAGAACCTAACCATCACGCGTTTTGGAACCTTCAACGTAGATTACGTAGTTGCGACGAAGCGGTCATGCCCCCGTTGAATCGTCCGAATCAGAGCCTCGCCTTTGAAGACGACGAGAAAGCGGAATGCCTGGCCGACAGCCTGGAGGCTCAATGTACGCCCAGTAACCTTCCGGTCGACCCGGCCCACCTCGCCAGAGTTGACGCCGAAGTCGAACGTAAGGCCTCGATTCCTCCTTCAGAGGACCCGGAACACCCTCTCGCGCCGGTAACAGTAGACGAAGTACGTTCTCTTATCAAGGACCTACACCCTCGTAAAGCGCCCGGTTCAGACGGAGTCACCAATAAGGTGATTAAACTCTTCCCTCCAGCATTAGTTATCCTCTTGACAGGCATCTTCAATGCAGCATTAGGCAACAATCTCTTTCCACAGCAGTGGAAAGAGGCGATAGTCATCGGCATCCACAAACCCGGTAAACCGAAGTCTGAGCCAACTAGTTATCGCCCTATCAGCTTACTCAAGGTCCTTGGGAAGCTATACGAGCGAATCATCTACTCCCGTTTAATGGATTATGCCGAGTCCAGGAGTCTGATACCCGACGAGCAGTTTGGTTTTAGAACCGAACACTCGTGCGTCCAACAAGTCCACCGCATAGTCGAGCATATAAGCGCTGGTTTTCAGCGTGGACGGCTCACCGGTGTGCTCTTTTTCGATATAGCGAAGGCCTTCGACAAGGTCTGGCACAACGGCTTGATCTACAAGCTGTACCAACTCGAAGTGCCAGATCGTCTCGTGCACATCATCCGTGACTTCTTGTCGAATCGCTCCTTTCGCTATCGCGTTGAAGGCACACTCTCTTCCCCTCACCCGATCCTCGCCGGAGTCCCGCAAGGCTCCGTCCTCTCTCCACTCCTCTTCTCGCTGTATTCCAGCGACATTCCACGCGGTGGCAAACCCCAAGTAGCTCTGTACGCCGACGACACGGCCATTTATTATTCAGGTACCAGCCCCTTAGCGATAGGTCGAACTCTCCAGACCGCGGTCACGGCCCTCGGGAAGTGGTTCAAGAAATGGAGAATCGAAGTCAACCCTACCAAAAGCGCAGCCGTACTATTTAGTAGAAAACGGCGGCTTCCCGCTCCCGCTCCACCCATAACCCTCTTCGGCAAGCCTATCCCTTGGGAGCAGCAAGCCAAATACCTGGGTGTGATCCTTGATCAGAAGCTTAGCTTCGTACCTCATATCAAAGCGGCACGCGCGCGAGCCGCCTTCGCCCTCGGCCGACTTCATTGTATGTTGAACAAGCGCAGTAAACTCTCTCTTGCTTGCAAGAAGAGAATTTACACTGCGTGCGTCAGACCTATCATGACCTACGGCAGCGTCGTATACTCTCACGTACCCGATTATCGACTCAAACGAATGCAAACTCTCCAAAACCTTTTCATGCGTAGAGCCACGGGCGCTCCAGGTTACGTTCGTAACTTGCAGCTGCACTGTGACTTAAAGCTGCCCACAATCAAGCAGTTCATGAAACGCGCCGCGACCCGTTTCTTCGACACCGCCGAAACCCACCGTAACCCGCTAATCGTAGCGGCCGCGCGATACCGACCTTCAGTCATCTCCAAGATAAAACGTCCTAGACACACTCTCTCCTATCCCGACGATAAGACAACGCTTCTACAAGAAGCATTCGACTTAGCTAGCAGTAGCAATACAAAACACAACCGCCGTATACTACGTCCTCGCCGGCGAGGCCCGTCGCGTATTATAAATAATATAATAGTAACGTAAATGTTACCCCCCCGTCCCTAGATCAAGCTGGCCCGAGCCGGCCAAACTAGCAATAAAAATATGTCCCTAAATAATAATAACTCAGATCCAGCCATCCCTTGCTGTTTTTGCCTTATTAAGATAGTCAGCAACGCACTAAGTCGAGGTCCGAATCCCGCAGGGGGTGCCCTTAGTGAACGTTGCTGACGTAGTTAGTTTATTTTACTTGCTCTGGCTGGAGGCCTTACGGTTCTCGCCAAAAGTCCGGTGAAGCAGTCAAAGCCTGCGCTCAGGCTAACTGCAGTAGACCTCTTCCAAAAAAAAAAAAAAAAAAAAAAAAAAAAAAAAAAAAAAAAAAAAAAAAAAAAAAAAAAAAAATACCGTTGCATACATAGCTTTGTAAATTCATATTAAGGTTATGATTATTAGGTATGCCTTCGCTAATGTTCCACAAATCTGGTGTACCTACAAACGTGTACGATGTCTGGTGCGTTGTGCAGCGTAGCGCACGTGTCGTCCGTCGTCATATCTCCAATGGTTCTTTAATCAAAAGACCATTCCAGATACTGCATGGTATTTGCGAAAAAGAAAAAGACATTGTCTGGGCTTTAAAACAGACGGACCTCTGAGTTTCTATCGGAATTTCTTCTTAGAGTAAGTCATAGGTAATGCCGACGCCATTTAGCTTTACTGTAAAAACTAATTACCTGTAAAAGTGTTTCCGAAGACCTAAAATAAACGTAAAAAAAATCACATGGTTCGTGAACTGACAATAAATGAGTTCTGATTATATTATAAACATCAAGTATTTTACCCATAATACATTACAATTGGCCGTTTGTGGTTGAAAATCCACGTGCATTAAAAATAATTGGAAAATTTCAAGTTTTAAAAAATTATAACGTATATTTGTATTATCTGGCGTGTCATTGTCATCATGGCGGTGAAGCATAGTTTAATGACCGCGTAGTACAAATGATGACACACGGAGATTCTGTAGAGAGGTCATGTACGCACAGAACAAAAACAAATAAATCAACAATTCTGGATTTATGTCAAGAAATGTTTTCCTACAACTGTTCGCTAAGTCATTCGACAGTTATGTGGTATATACATAATATGCATTTGGCGAATGTGACGAAGATGAAGATTTACGTACTGTTCATTAAGTACAAACAGTTAAAACATATTTAAAACCGTTTTTAATTTAATTTTCATATTATCTTTGTACTTCCTTCTTTCACTGATGGGAACTTATTTTTATCAGTAACTAGCTGTCCCCCGCGACTTTGTTCGCGTATTGTAGTTTAAACGGTTTTTCATTTTTGCAATATTTTTCACTTATGCTCCGCTCCTTTTGGTCGCAGCGTAATGTTATAGCTTATAGCTTTCCTCAATAAATAGGCTATCCAACACTGAAATAAATTCGCGTTTATACAAACAAACTCTTCAGCTTTATATATTAGTATAAGTAGATTAATAAACTATAATTTATTAGGTTTTGATGTTGGGCAGTGGCCACTTAAATCTTGTTTAGAGAATAGTAGGCACTCATGAAGCGAACCCTATACATCACCTACTCTTTCTTTCTGCCGCATTTTCCCAAACTTTGTGGGGGTCGGCTTCCAGTCTTAACGGATTCAGTTGAATACCGTATATTACATGGAGCGACTGCGTAGGTTACTCCACAATCCATTTTACTGGGTAACACAGTATCCCGAAGTAAGACTGGTTGTTAGAATTGTAATGACTTAACGACTGTCAAAGATCAACGTATGACAACGTAAGGCTTACACTAAGCCACGAGCTCCTGAAATCTATAAATCGCCTTCTATAGGTACTATATAATGGACATGCATAGGAACTGGGTAGAAAACTCTAAGAATATAATGAAATTGGAGAAAATGTAGCGAATATTTTTAACTATAGGTTTGGCTCAAACGATTTCAAACAAAAGATTTTCATAAGTTATCATAACATTTTAAAGCGTCCGTAAAACGGGTTTATATAAAAACTTTGATTTGATCCCTTGTCAAGCCAAGTACTATCAAACCACAAGATTAGTCGCCTGGAAAAAGCCGTACGAATGGCATGAAGTATTAGGTCTTGGAATGTAATGCTATAGTTTATAGTTTACCTCCCTCTCTGCGAAATAGGCGTTGTCAAGCCTTGCTGCGGAGAAAATTACTATCTGAAAAACTACACATAAATAACGTCCACCCGAAGTTTATGGTCCAACTAAGCTTGGTCATTTATATCTCAGTGAACACAAACCAAGTACACTGTTATATTTATCAAGATTCCTCTTAACCAGCTGTAAGCTGCGGGGTGCAATTTCGACCTTTCTATGCGACAAAAGACAGAGATTGTCAACACCTTAATAATAACACCAACAACTTAAAACACATCCAAAACTTGAATTATATGGACGCATCGAAATAAAAACCCCTTTTTTAAATGAAGTATGATCATAACCTTGTATTGCTTCGTATTTTGAATAAAGAAATTGAACTTTAAAAACGTTTCTCGATCATTTTGCTGCTGTTATCTGTCGCAATAAAACCAATAACCAATACCGGCCATAAAAGAGAAGTAGTTTCGAAATTGAGTCTTCGTCGACATTGACAAGGTTAACTGGTAAAAGAGAGTCAATTTCAGTTCCAAAGTCGCAATAAACGGCCTCAAAAGAATAGCTAGCTAACGTTAAACGAGGGACGAGTGCAATAAAACAATGAAATAACAAACGGGATTAAATTACGGACGGGACAGGTATGGAAGTTAGCGTATGAATTGTTTGCAGGGGTCGCCAACTCTGGTGCGAACGGTTATAAATTGAAAAGCGATTTTAATTAGGCTAGGGAGCGTAAGTGCTGTTCTCGATGGTCATTTTCCTTTAAAGGTTGGGAAAGTCTGTAAACACGGGTGACCGGGATTGTTTTGAGGTGATGATGACCTATATGACATTGTTGTTAGTTCACAATTACGTAGGTATTGCGTGTTTACCTATCAGTTACAATTACATGTATAATAAAGTTTTCGTGTAAACATTAGGTTCACTTCGCAAGCAGATATTTACAAGAGCTTTAATCGAGACACAGAACATTATTTTTATTCCGACATGCATGTAGCGTGATGGAACAAGTTCGCTTATTCTTTTAAATTTCCTTTTGTTGATTATTGCCAAGAGAAGGTTTATATAAAAAGTGCGAAGCCGGGGCGGGCAGCTAGTTTATACATACAAATACGGATCTAACAAGACACTGCCCAAACGTCAAGCACCACTTTTTATTATATCAGGCATTCAGGCTATCCATTCCATTCCATTCCATTGAGCAATGGATAAATAAGAGTTGTATAATTTATTAACAGCATAGCTTACAATAAATAATAATAAATGAAGGCTTTTTTAATCAGGTAGTATTGCATTAACAATACTACCTGATGTAAAAATCTAATA
Source organism: Diachrysia chrysitis (assembly GCA_932294365.1). Lineage (NCBI taxonomy): Eukaryota > Metazoa > Arthropoda > Insecta > Lepidoptera > Noctuidae > Diachrysia > Diachrysia chrysitis. Next base: position 23,004,548 of record OW028641.1, read on the forward strand.
GATTTACTAAAATTTAATACACAGTGAATCGCGTTTAACAGTTCAACACTGTATGATGACAAAGCGAGGCGACACGCGACGCGTCTCAACTGATATTTTATCAAACCTTATCCGGATACGGATGGCTGCCGAGCATAGCATGCAAGCAGAAAATCTAATAATACATTCTGACGGAATTGTGCCCTAGACGTCGTCGGATACCTACACTTAGAATGTGCTAGATTAAAATACTCGGCTATGTTATGTAGTTTTGTGCGCTTTGACAATCGATTTAGTATAAATATCTCGCAGTATGAAAATATTTTCAATAGAGACTCGATGTGTAATTTGAAAATAGCTCAACTTGAAAAGCTATTGTTAAAATTGTGTTTAAAGCGAGTAGAAGCAATAATAAACACAACGGCCGAATAAGCAAAACCGATATAGGTAAATACCGAATACTGAGTTTAAATGAAAGTGTATCGGTCTGTCAAGATATTTTTCTCGAGGGTTCGTATATATAGGTACAGGTCTATATCAAGCCTCTATGTCAACGCAATTAAAAAATACAGCTATTTATTTAATTTTTTCCAATACATTTTCGAGAAACCCAAAATATATAGGGTTCTTCTGAGACCCAGAATCACGAAATTCGGTATGATGCTAGAGGTCTGTCACAGATAAAGAGAAAAATCGTAAAATTGTTGTTTGTAGTTTTAAACAAGAAAAACATGTTTTTTATGTTAGTTGAAAATTTGATAATTTCAAGCATCGATATAGAGGCCGTTTTTCCTGCATACTATTACCCCTATTTAGCATTCTGCAAAAAAACAGTTGGCATTGTCATTGCAGTATTCTAAATCTATACAAAAACTAGCTTTTCCGACGTCTTTCATGCATCACAAACGACATTCCGAACATTTTCGACTAACAAAAACCATCCCCCTTATTAAATTTTTATTTAAATTCTCGTCAAACATACGCTTCTAAAAGGGTATAGTTTACGCCTACACTTTTAATAAAACAAATCGTTTGACAACAATCTGTTGATTGCCTAATTTCTCAAGATACACTTTATAGATAGGTAAGTGTGGGGCAGCCCGAGCAAAATATGTCAATCGGCGAGCGATCGCATGCCGCCGCCGCCCGCCGCCGCCGCCCGGCGGGGCCGCACGCGACCTCCACGTGGCGCGATTTAACTGAAAACTATACACCCCTCTAATTTTAAATAAGATACAGTTGTTTGATGTGAATGACACTTGTTTGTCGAATACATTTAAATCTCTTTAAGACTGTCCTAGAATTTGTTTGATCAGTATGTGAATCTTTAAAAACTCTAATGGTATGCTAAGGGATAGAGAAGAACTTATAGCTACCTCGACTGTTTTCTTCTTCTTCCTGCCCTTTTCCCAAGTTACTTGGGGTCGCCGCACAATGTTTTCTCCGAGTAGGGGTACTCTAGCAAGAGTTATAGGTACAGCGGTGTGATTCTGTAAGACCTCATTATGAACTTCGAATCTGAATCCGCTGTGAGTTTCTTAATTGGCATTCCAAAAACTCGGTTGATAATTCGAATGTACACTAGCGCTACACTTGCGAGCGTGTCAGCGAGTTGAACTAATTTGACGTGAGATTTTGACTGATAAGGTATGAGATGATATAAGAAGTGGGATTCAGTAAGGTAATTTTCTTGTCATTTCGACGCTCACTTCGCACTCGAATTCGATCGAAATCAAGGCCATTTTGAACCTTATGCGAAGTGAGAGTGAATAGCGATGTGACAAGCGAGTTGTTGTTTGAACTTTACAGAATCGACGTGCAGGGCTCAATAGGTACCTAATAATCAATATTTTCTAATCGGCTATAATTGCTTCTGTGGTATCCATTTCATAATGGATTGTAAAAAAGGTTTTATTTCATTATTTAGATAGATATTAGAAACCAAAAAAAAAATGTTTTTTCTATTAAATTTTATCTTATGCCGAACTACTACATTGGACTATTTCTTATAAAAATAAAGACCAAAATAAATGACACATTAGGTGGCGTTTTTCATTTCGCAATTGATCAAGGCTTTTCCTAAGGCTGAGTCATTTCTTAAATAACCCTTCCTTTGCAGTCTGGTAAAAAAGAGCAGAAAGCTGTTTCTGCAATTTATGTTTTATTCAATACTGGCGACCCGCCCCGTCTTCCCACGGGTGCAATGTATTATACATATAAACCTTCATCTTGAATCACTCTATCTGTGTATTTGTAATTGCTATGCAATAAAATCTGTTGCGTAGTTTAAAAGATCTAAGCGTACAAACAGCGGAGCGACTTTGTTGTATACTATGTAAAGATCTTGAATTTGTTATCGTCTGCATTCGTTTCTTCCCTATATTTTTTTCCTGAGCAAATATATAATTAATTAATTCTGGTTTAACTCCTTACGAGGAAAAATGACTCTTTTGCTTGAAGTAAGTCTACGAACGAACTACACTCTGATTGTGTAGTGTATGTAAGAGTGTAATTATGTGATTATCTAAACTAAACATTATATTTTTTGTTTTTTAAATAGCAATGTATGACTTATGATATTTGTTTGTACACAGATTTAGTAAAATCCTCCTTTTGTCTGAGATCTTGGAGTCCAGCTGCGATGTTTTTTAATTTCGTCGCTTTATGATGCGGCAGTCTGACGTCACGCTGTGCCCGCGTCACGCACCCCACTGATAAACAGGACTAAGATTACGGGAATTAAAACTCGGTGTATTGCTATATACAGGGGATAGAGATTCGGGCCTTGTTTTAAGATATAATTATAGAATACTCAGCAAACATAGATGAGATCAAACAAATATTAATTTAATTAGTTTAGAGACGTCGCGTCGGCGTCGACCAGTTTAATTTTAATGAAAGTTAAAAATAGAATGTGTCGGCTCTTCTAAACAGTTATCACAATATTTTGAACTGCTAATATTATACTGATAAAAAGTGTATTGTGCGAATATTGAAAATGACCATTTAGCGACGTATTGATTAGGTATAACACTGGGCGCGCTAATCACACGGTGATTAAATTAATGTTTCCGATTGAGTACGCACGTGAAGCGATACAAGGGGGCCCCACATCCCCTGAATTACGCCGCGATTTGGCACACGAAATACATTAGTCGTCGACTATCGCTGTATGTAGTGCACATTGAACTGATTACGGTCGTTAGTAAGTTGTCAATGAATGTTAAGCAACGTGATAACATCGCTAACGTCCGGCTCTGTAGCTGACGACGACAGTCGTGTGTAAAGCATCGAGGTTAGTAATGTGTACACATGTATGTACACCATAATATTTTACTAGGGATATATTTACTGATGCTATTATTATTCCCTTTCAAATCAGTTGCGAATAAGATTCAGAGAAGTATCATAGGTAGGTACAAGAGCAAAATATTTGATAACACACACATGAACCGACTTTAATTAAATTTATTTTGGAGAAGCTCTCAGGTATCCTATCGATTACTAAAATATATTGACAAATAAAATTGCAACCTACATAAGGTGACTCTAAGTCAGAATTGCAATACTTCGTGCGAACTCGTTAGGAGAGAATACAGGATTATCGCCTTGAATGCCAGTGATAAAATTACTCAAAATTGTTGGTAATCAAAATATGACTTTCGGGTATAACTATCTTCACAGATACGTAGTGACAGGTACTTATGTCTTTAGTGGAAAAACAGTTCTGAAACTTAATCTTGTACGAAAACAAAAACGAGTAAAATATTATTATAAAAATAATTCAGTAATGTAATGGATATTTATATTTCCCTAAGTAATTTAAATCATTTGTCGCGAAGGCTTTCACAAGCATTTAAATTACAAATTACACCCAGACTTAGAACAAGCATTTGTGGATCACACAAAATATGGTAGTTAGCATGGTGACCTATACCACTCAGCTATCTGTGCAGTCAAAAATATAAGGATGAAGAAGCCCCCCGCCGCGCCCTGCGCCGCGTCTCGTTTTGACCAGTTGGCCTTATTGACAACCCTGAGAGGTCACTCACTATCCAGTACCCGAGTATGTTCGCAAACAACGATTTAAGAATTCGACATTTAATCGATAGATACGAAAAAGGGAGCCTGACTCAATTAGGACTTAACTTTTAAAAAACTTCAGTAGGCGAGGTTCTTAACAGGACGGTTTTTTTTTTTCGTATGTTTTTTACGCGATATTTCCGGCAATAGAGTGGATGGATTTAATTTTTGTCTTTTGGTCTTCCGTTACGTAAAATCAATTCAGTAGAGTTGTTTTTTTTATATTGAAGTCTTTTTTTACATTTTTCTGAAAAATCAATTATTTAATGTACCTAATGTCGAACCAAAAAAGTTTACACCAACTTTAAAATGTACTGAAACATCTACAATGTTAGGCAATGAAACTATCGTAAAAACAACAATGATCCAATTTCTGCAAACTATGAAGGTTTCTAGAACGGGTGCTTATTCAAAAACAGCTCATAAAGAACCTCAAGTAGCTCTTATAACAGTTAAGCCATCACTGAAGGGGACGCTGACTGATCTGGATCAGATTTTTAATTAAACTACAAGCGCCGAGGCTGCACACACGGACAAACACACAATGTTAGGAGACGCGGGTAAACGCTGACATTTGATCCGTCAACAAAATGTTCCATTAGGTATATGATAACGTCGAAATATCGAAAAAAGCTTCGTAACTGTCTCGTCTTACGATCGATTTTGATACAGTACTTCACAAAATCTGTGAAGAAATGGACGTATAATTAAGACAAAAAACAAATTAATGTTAACATTCTTTAAATATTTTACTGAAATTTAAAGAATGAAATAAATTCCTGTAAAGTGCAGAGAGTAATGTGAGCGCATCGCGACGTATTGGGTGCGGCACATCGCAGATATATTGCATATACCATAATTCCAGCTGCAATAATCGACTTAAGATCCAGCGCGGACTCCGCTTTGTGTGGCGCCTGGCCTGTTGTCTTGTGCAGTAGCTATGTGAGCCCGTCCATCCACCCGGCCCGAACTCGCATTGTGCTATCGTACCCTCACGGTCGCAATTAATTTAATATCTCTAGCAGCTATGTAAGTTTATTTTGTTAAACAGTTTTTCTTACCACCCAACTGAAAAACATCACATTTCTTTATTTTTTCGTTTTAAATTCTAAGTAAAGCCACAACAAGCACTTGTAAAATATAATATTGGAAGATTTATTAACTTTTCTTGGCTCTTGAGGGTAGGACGTGTAATATCTGTAGAGGAGCTGCTGCCCTTCAGCCATTAACCTCGTGTTACGCGGGTCTAAAGTAATGTAAGTGCTTACGGCAAGCCGGTTGCCATAGCAACCGAGAGGTAATTGAACCGTGGAGCGCCGCCTCTAGCACCAATATCAGAGAGGCCGCGAAGATGGCGGGGACGCGCAACTTGGGGACCTCATATCCCCGCATGCCATCTTAAAACACTTCACATATAAAAACAAGGAAAACTTTAACTTAATATTCGTAAAATTGTATTTATGCAATAACGCTTCAAATCAACTTTCAGTGGTTCGGTGTTTTAGGCTGTATGTGGCTTAAAAAGTACTTACTGCTTATTTTAATATCAAATTCAATTTTATAATTATGTGTTTACGTCTTATGTGGGTGAATATCGTGGGCGTGTTTTGGATACCTCTAAGTGTCCTATACTTCTAGACACCCGATCGTCCAAGCTTTGTTGTACACCCTGATGTAACGAAATATTATTAAATTCGCTATTGTCTGACCCCAAACTGCTAACCAGGCTTCTCTCGAAAACAAACAGCGATACTTAACATAAATGCTGCGTAAAATCTGATTAACGATTAACTGTCCATTATTTGAATAATTAAATAATTGTTCATAGTTTATTAGGGCTACGAACCTCAAAAGACAAAAACGGTACCCTTACAGGATCACCCATGACTCTGTCACAGACAATTTGCTCTGAAACTACTGGACCGATTGAGTTGGAATTTGGTACACATAATAATTAGTAACTAGAATAATTACCACGGACTTCTAGTAATTAGAAGTCCGTGGTAATTAAAGTACCTACTAATTTCTTAATTTTTGTGATGGTGGGAATTTTGAGCATGTGATACATTGATGTATATATAATAATATTATAAGCTGAAGAGTTTGTTTGTTAGTTCGGTTGGAAGTGCCGTATACCAACATCGGAGCGGAGCGTCAATGCACAAAGTTGCAAAAACGGGAATGTTTATTGATTTTGAGAGCTTCCGTTGCGTGCGCTGCGTAAACGATGACAGTTACGCAAAAATCATGTACCTATGACGAAATTGTTCCGGCGACGGCATATGTCTATCATTTAAGGTTGACTTACTTTAACCTTTTTGATGTTAATCAAATTCGTCCTAAAATAATGCATTATTTGCGAAGGTGTTTTTGTTTACAAGATACGATATATTAATCCTTATCCAAATAAGTACGTTATTCATAACAAGTAAATTAAAGTTTAATTTTAATCAAAATTGCCCTTTTTATATGATATCAATGAACACCTTAGGCGATATCGTAGCTTTAACATAACTTCGCAACTAAATGTTAATCAAGTACTAAGTCCTCGCTATAAACGCGCTGACCTCTGGCACTACCAGACCGTTTTACTGGCATATAGCTTTATTATGCATCGCCACTTTGATTTCAGAAAACAAATTTAAGTTACATCTAAAACACGCAGACGAAGTCGTGGGGGACAGCTTGTATCATAATAATAATGCTTTAAATTTTTCAGTTCATCTTAGTATTCCATACAACATACATAAGTTTAACTTTTAATCAAAAAAACTTTTATTCGCTGAACCTATTTCGTTTCAAAAGCTTAAACCCCAAGAAAGAAACTTTCCTTATAAATTATTTTAATTATTTGTTACGCATTAACGCATGCATAAATGCAAATAATAGAAGGAAAAACTTAAACCTCAGGCGGGACTCGAACCTGCGACCACTGGCTTGACGCGCCAGTCGCTTTACCAACCAAGCTACCGAGGTCACTGCCTGGAGGTTTAAATTTTGCCTTCTATTATTTGTATTTAATTACAAATATTCGCTCCGCTTGTCCGCTTGTCTATATTTTATTTTTTAATAAAAATATGTCGCATAGAAACACCTTGAAGAAATAAACTTCTCGAAGTGATTATTTTACTCAACTAAACTCACGAGCGTGATCTAGTTAAACAGTGTAACCTTGGACAGAGGATAAGCATTGCCATACAACGTGGCAATGCCGCCAGCCTTTTGGGAACACTCCCAGTGGACAGCGATGTGGACGAATTTTTTGATGCCTTATTTTAGGTTTATGTTTAATTAGATTAGTTTATTTTATTATTCCTTTTGTATGTATATATAGTTAAGTTTATTTGATATAAATAAATAGAACTGTCAGCTAAAACTTAACAGCTATAGATCAGTTTGCAATTAAGTAAAGGCCAACCCAGTGAACTCACAAAGCTAATTCGCTATGCACATGAATATTGATAGTAATATATTGCATAGATGTAGAGACCAAACGTTCACAACAATATTGCGTTTGTTCTCGCAATAGGTACATACTATATTAAAATAATATGATGTATATTATTATATATTATATTCATAATATTTTAATTTTCATTATTTCATAAGTATAAAAGCAATTGACTACATTTCCAAACAATAAAATACAACTATAAACATTGTTCGTGCATGTAATCCTTAAAGATACTCAACCCCTTTTAAACCTCGTATCAGTTTATGAGCCAGCAAATTTAGCAATGTTTAGTCTGCAACAAAACTATCTGACATTAGATAGTGTATCAAAACAAATAGTGGACGCGCGACACAAGTGCGCCCAGTTCCCATGCAAAGATTCATTGTGATATTTCGCAGTACAAATAATGGGACTATTTATGTCATAGATTATTCGATTGTACGAAACAGAAGAGACATATGTACATAACACACATACGGAATGGATCTGGTCCAGAGAATTTGAAATGTTTGAGTCATATAGAGTTGTGTTTGAGACTTGACATTATTTTTATAGTTTTAGGTACCTACATCATAAACTTCAATGGAAGGGCGACATTACGTGGAAAAGAAAAAGTTAAGTTTTAATTTCTGCTCATTAGAGCTAACCTCTAATAGGCTGAATCGGTTTAAACTGAATGCTGCAGAAATGTTTTATGAAAATTGGGGTCAATAAAATCAGACTAAACTGCCAAGTATTCTGCCTAAACGCAAACCCCCCTCTGCGCTTGCGTCCTCGGCGCAGGTAACAAGTTGGGGCGCGCACGCACCCGCCACGCGTGGGAACGCCGGCGCACCGATATCATCTATATTGGCACTTGTCTCGTCCGATAGTGCGATCGTTTCACGAGGGTTAATGAAACGGACTGTTGAATATTAATACGCTTTGCCAGTTTTGGGGGATGTTGTCATTCCAAGGTATTGGGAATTGGCTGTAATTAGATGTGACTTAAATCCAGTCTTACCATGGGTTGTGGAGATCAGACAGGCAGTGAACACGTGAATTTAATTTAGCTGTTTGTTGAGTGGATGACCAACAAACAGCTAAATAGTTATGAAGGGGCTGGGCCGATGACAAAAACTAGAGATTTTTTTGCAATGAGTATTTTATTGTTATACTTTAATGTGGAGTGGTTTATTGATTCTATAAAAAATAAATAAATATTCAACCGAGTCAACGTTGTAAAAAAATGTTTTTAAAACGTCATTACTTTCATTATATACTAATAACCAAGTTTCGACAAAAAATGCTCAGACATTTATATTTAAATCTAAACAGGAAATTACAGGTAACCCACACATAAACAATGTAAGCAGAACTCATATTTCACACGTTTTGCGTCACAAATTTCAATTTACGCCGCAAAGAGATTAAATTGTAAGTCACAAAGCCGAGGTGAGCGCATTCTCCAGTTAAAACCAGGAATGCGGCAACGCTACTACGTGGGTTAACATTTTTTCTACGAACAAATAGCTTTATGGCATTTTCTTTAGTAACGGACCCCCCAGAAAGCTAAAATATTTAAGGAATCGACAACAAGACTATGCAAATAGGATTTCAATATAAAATTGTAGACAGGTAGTTTGTAGATGTAAACTATTTTACTTTCGGCGGAATACATTGTAGCAATGATGAAATATGACTGGACATAATTATATGTTTTACTTGGCAAGGTCGCTTGCTTCTCTTCTAAGCTCTTCGCTTAAAACAAGAACCTAGAAATTAATACAGTGTAATAAGTAACTATTGGATATCTGCGTACCCCGGTACCAACACGGTAAAGCATCAACACCTACAACCGGTGAAGCATATTTGCTTGCCCCTAGCAAACCTATGCATTCCTACTTCAGAACATAAACACCTCTACAATGAAAGCCAAAGTAGAACCAGAAATATAGTGGGACGAACATTTGGCGACTGGAAGAACGTTTTCCCTTCTTTAGCTTGGACGCTGACGACTGATCCGAAAAGAACTCAAGCTGCCATCGCTGCAATGTCAGTGCTTCACAATATCCGCAAGAAATCCAATTACCTAATGCCACTTTCATTCAATCATTATGAGAATTTCTCAGATGAAGAAATATTATATTCCTAATGAACCTGCATCTAGTACTTAATAGTGATATGCATAATAGAACTAGGTTAATCAATAACTATATTAGTAGATTAGCACATAGGTAAAAAACAAATGGTGTCTTGCAAGTTTAAAAAATATTTAAATAAAAGTAGATAAATGTTAAAGTTGTATATTTTCTTTATTATTTTTTTTTTAGTAGTTAGTATTAATCAATTTCTAACTGTAATTTTAACAGCTCTAACTTGTGCTTTGCTTCATTGTAGTGAGATATCTTTCGTTGACGGAGCTCTTTTTCGTGTTGCATACTTTGTTTATTTTTTCCATCCCACTGTTGGTAAATATGTGACATATAAAATCAGCCGCATTGAAATACTCTCGGACGATTTTATAGTAAACAATACGTTACCCGGCAATACTACTAAGTATTATCAGTTCCGAATCGGACGAGCCGACTGTTTGTTAGGGTTGATACACAACGTAAACAACATGTATTTGTGCAGGTGTCATTATCGCACCGACCGCGTCGCAAGACAATCACCGTGTCGACTGACAAGCGCTGCGCTGACCGCTTAACAAAGTCATGTTTAACGAACAGTGTTTACAATCACGGTCACGATTCAAAGCATTTTTTTTTTCTTTAATCCTCTTTTATGGGAAAGTCGATATTTTTATGCAAAGCAAATGACATTTCAAGAACACGTGCTCTTAAAATAAAAACTAAAGAATTTCGAGCTAGATCTAGCATCGGCCGTGATCACTTTGTCGGTACACGAACAGTATTAGTTTAATTTCTGTGTCACGAGTTCTGTGCCTAGCCTCGTACCTACAGCTTAAGGGCTTAAGCACAGCCACCCTAATTCCGAATTCCATACAACATAGGTGAACGCACCGCGCCGCGCCGCGCCGCGCCGCGCCGCGTGTCGCCGGCGGCTGCACGCGCCCTTAAGCCGGCCGTCGCCCGTCCGCCACTAAACGTCAAACGGGGCGATTGATAAGTCGACTAGTGTGCACCCGCCCTTGTTTGCCCGCCTTTTATTGCCCCGTGGGATGTTGCTTATTGTAGCTTACAATAAATACTGTGTCAATTGATGGCGCTGGGAAAATAGTTTCCACTGTGATTTTAATGCACATCAAATACTGACTTTTGTGGATTTACCGTGTTTGCAAGCGTGGACGCCGCATAAAGAAAATAATGTAGAACTAACCTTCTTCGTCGTTCACACTAAACCGAATTTGTGAGTATTTAGTGTTTAAAACACGTGAGACATTTAATATATTATATTTTACTTTGGATGTTACTTTGCCTACGTTAATCTATAGTTTACTTCAAGTCGCTTATTTTAGTGAAAATGTATTAAAGACAGATCGACACTAATTTGATTCGGTTGTGTAGGTGCAAACACTAACATATAACATAAAGTGATTCTATTTCAGATTTACAAATTAATTTCATTACAAGCCTGCTTAGTCTGGAATAAAAAAAGCTATACCTACAATTTAACAAAATAGGTTGAAACACAAAACGGTTGCATTCAAAAATATTTAACTGACATGCAAATGTGTCACTAACATTCCATCAAATAAATTTCAAGAATACTTTCAGATACCACGAAACGTCCTTTAACAGTGAATACGCTATAAACCGTTATCATGGCGCGATGCTTTCATTCAAACCTCATATTCCCACGTTCAAATCTCAACCTTAACATTAGTCAACACATAGCTCAAACTTCACAGACGGAGAGTTTTAATAAAATTATTTATAATTGCGGCGTATGACACTTCATACGATAAAGTCGAAAATGGCGTAATAATTGTCAATGCAGTCGTTTTAAATTCATCGGCGAGTGAGTGCAGCGTTTTAAATGGCATTCTTTACAAACTATTTCATTTGAAATGCGTTTTTTCGTGATGAAGCGTGTGGTCTTCAGTGCTCAATTGAAAAAAGCCCATGTTTGCCGCTGTTGAAATGAATACCTGAATCTATACTAATATTATAAAGCTGAAGAGTTTGTTTGTTCGATTGTTTTGTTGAACGCGATAACCTCAGGAACTACTTTTATTTATTATTTTTGGTTGGATAGTCTATTTGTCTATAGGCCTATATATAAAAAAGTGACAAGAAACGGGTAACGGTAATTTTTCCCTTTGGGAGCTTCCATTGCCTTCGCTGCGCAAACGGTGAAAGTTAATCATGTATGATGGAATGTATCTCTTTTATAGGTCTAAAAAACACAGTCCGCGATATATTTCTATCTTTTAAGTTTGACTCACTATAACCTTTATTATGGTAATCAAATTTATTTTAAAATGGTGCATATTATGTGGAAGGTGTTTTTATAAACATGTTATTAATCCTTATCCAAATGAATACATAATTGGTTACAATGAATATATTAGGAGGCATTGTAGTTTCAAGGGCGCTAATCTCGGAAAATACTTTCACTCCTACTACTTTCCGATTTCACTGGCAAATATCTGAGGTTAAGTTGAAGCTGAAGTTAAACACACCAACTTTGTTTTAAAAAAAAAAAAAAAAATTGTTTCGCGCAAAACATGAAAAAACCTTGAAACTAAAACGTGCGGACGAATTCGCGGGGGACGGCTAGTCAGATTATATTCGTAAAGGCTTTATAAACTACTTTAACTACTGGAAACAGTAAAAGCTACCCCTAGCAAACATTTAACTCGAAAATGAAAAAAAATACACTATAAGAAACAGACCAAGGCAAGAAAAAACCATTAGATGGATGCAAAATAACTTTAAAATAATTGAAACATAATTCCTCTAACAATTTAATATTACTATTGCAATTACAATAAGCATTTTGCATTGCAATATATCCGTCCTAGGGTTGTACGCACCGCAAATTAAATGGGAGCTATTAAAGAGCTTAGTATTGTCAACTAGTGCATGAATTATTTATAACAGAATTATGCGGATGGTGGGAAAATGGCTAGCAACGACAGACGGGGAAGTAATGATTTCGTTACCAAACTTCTTCATAATCCTTTCGTTATTTAAATAGTTCTGATGAGAATATACTTAGTTTTAACATTTAAAGAAGAATCGCCAATGGTTTTGGTTGCCATTTTGTATCTCACTTATGAAAATCTCGACGGTGTTTAGCAAATAATTAGCAGATTTTACATAGAGAATACGAATTTACAACCAGCGTAGCAGGTTCTAAACACCGTTTTTATAAATAAGGCCATTAATATTTCAGATTTATAGATGGATAGAATATTCTTTATTGTACATCATTACAGTAATAAATTATCACGTCAATAATACAGAAATATGAATAGTAAGGGAGTACAATGGCGGTGTTATCTTCCAGACAACTTTTGGATGGACAGGATAGATAGAACATAGATGATTGTAAGCTTCATCGTTAGGCAAAAGATGTCGTTTATGTTTCTACGTTTATTGGTTTGATAAATATCTTAATACGCGTAAGTACGAACCCAACCAATTAAAGATCATGAAAATCCCTAATCCCTAATTTGTTTTATATATAGAGATAAAAAAGTTGTCGTTGCCGTCCCTTGCAGTAAGATAAACTTAAATTATTAACTACTGCAAACTACCTTGTTCTGAAGATACACGAACACAATGCTACCTACTATAACAATATTATAGGCAGGTGGTAAGCTGGCGAGTCACCACCTGCCTATTTGATTGCTTTAACATGCGTTAAAAGGCAGGTGCCATAGTTTTCCGATTTAGTTCTAATAACCAATCCACTAACATTTACCTACACATAGCCTAAATTTTTATTTTCCATTCATAATTTACAATAGCTTTGTATCTACTATGGACCGTTCATATCTGTTCTTCCATAAAGCAGAGGTGGATGGGCCCTAGTAGATGCCCCATCCCAGTTTAAAGTAAAGTTCTCAACAAGGCCATTGCGTGTTAGACCTGTGTCCCCACGTAAGCCTTTCAAAGGACCGGGTATTCTCGATACTGAGGATAGCCCGTGAAAAAAGAGAGTTATACCTAATATTATAAATAAGAAACTGTGTGTTGAGCTCAAAGAAAAGACATAAGTAGGCAACTTTTTGTCGCGATAACCAGACCAACCAAAAGCTAGAAGATACCTGTATGATAAGCAGACTGACAGAGTTCTTACTCTTTTTAATGAAGACTGCTTTTTATTACCTCAACGGTCTAAAGAAAATGCATACACACTTCAAAATGCCATGTTATATTTCAATCGTGTTGGTGCATCTCAATCAACACTTAAATTTAAAGTTATATAACATAATATGTTTGTCGGTAATTGAAATCCACTTTTGTGTTCTAGGCAAACTCCATTTACGCTGCCATCATCTTAACAAAGAGAATAATTGAATCATTGAAAAAGGCACCGCAGTCTCTTAAAACGTATCTAGAGATAAATAGTAATAATATGCATATGCCCTAGTATGCTCTGGTAGTATGAGAGTCACGCGGGCCGCTGAGCCCGAGGAGTAAGTTAGTAAAGTTTCAGCCGAACGTTACGACACCTAACGGTAAAAGTGTAATTATTACAAAGACACGTACAATAGCATCCCAGTACCGATTTAGCGGACAAAGTAACGACGTGGCACTTGTCATTAGATTCCAAACATCACTCTCCAATAGATAATATAATAATATGTACAACCTCACAATGAAAATCGTTTAACCTCAGAATCCCGGCATAGCTGGCGAACAGTTTTATCGCACGTAGAATAAAATACGTGCGGCTATGACAGACACACGATTCGACATGACCATTCTTATTGTAATGTAATGTCATAACAGTTACGTCCCACAACTTGCGTACAGACACATTAATACTGTAATAACAGGAACATCGTAAAGCTGACCAATGTTTTACTTAAAACAAGTACGTCATTGCTAAATGGGTGGCCAAGGTCTTGAATATTTATGATTGACTCAACCTGCGTTAGTTACGGGTATTGAGTAGAACTCGGTGACTTATCCTCCAATACTAGGTAAACTTTAAACGTCTGTAAAGCAGTGTATGTTGTCGATATAACTAAGAGATACGCGGGAAACTGTATCTGTATCAATGTCGTGACGAAACGACGAATGCTAAGAACGTGTATGTATGGCACAAGAGCTTTCAAGTCAACTGATAATGACGTACTAAATCTAAATATATATAACTCAAAGGTGACTGACTGACATAGTGATGTATCAGCGCACAGCCCAAACCACTGGACGGATCGAGCTGAAATTTGGCATGCAGGTAGATGTTATGATCATCCGCTAAGAAAGGATTTTGATCAATTCTACCCCCAAGGGGATAAAATAGGAGATGGAACTTTGTATGAAACTTTGTCAATTTTAAATCGATCGGGCTGAGACTTTGCATGCATAAAGCTACTATGACGTAGGCATCCCCTAAGAAAGGATTTTGATAAATTCTACCCTTAAGAGAATAAAATAGGGGATGAAAGTTTGTATAAAACTTCTTAGATTTTCGACTGATTGAACTGAAATTAAAGACTGGAGTTACTATGATGAAGACGTCCGCATAAATAGGATTTTGATATTTAACTAATTTTACACGCTAAACAAAAGTAAAGCTTCAAAAACTACTAATAATAATACTTCTTAACGCGAGCGAAGCCGCGGGCAAAAGCTAGTACTAATAATAAAGTAGCTTAAACGCGCTAACGAGACTGAGTACAGAGGATATTTAAAAAAAAACCTTACTGTCAGCATAAATAACTACTAAAGTGTACAGAGTACGTACCTATAAAAAAGGTAATCTGATTTGTTATTTCACTATCTGTAACATAAGAGACACTTAAAAAAAATCTTAAATAAAGTTGAGCTTATTTAATAAATAAGTATACGAGAGTAAACTGAGAAGTCAGATATTTAAAAACTCTATATTTAAGTTTCCTAAGATCGATGTTTATTGGACTGGAAATATAAATGTCCCGGCTTCGCATTTCGCAGAAAGATTTTCAAAACATTTCCATACGTTTTCTATTTTTATAAATACCTTAATAAGGAACATAATACAATAAGGAAGATAATAAAAAAATAATTATCCGATAAAGTGCAGTGTTCTACTGTGGAAAATCAGGATTGATTTTTATATATATAGATGAGAGACTAAGGGGAAACTTCAAATAGACTTTGTGAATGTCATAACACGACTTCACGTTCCGTATTGTGAAACCAAACAAACAAATAATTACATTGCATGGTCACATTCTATGTACCCAAATGCACATGGCTTGTATATACTGACTTCCTTCATTTTAATTCCGTTAATTTTGATCTACATAAACTTTTTTTTTTCATTTTTCTATTCAATGAGACAATTAACATTTTATTAATCTCAAGACTCAATTTTATTTAAATAAAATTAAATGAGATTCTGCTTAAATGAGATCAAAATGAGTTTCTTCTGATGATTAAACATGAAGGAGATGAAATGAGGGATAAATTAAGGAGCGGCTTTTCAATCGCTATAGAAATATTTCACTCATTTGAGAATATTAATTAATGTTAATGAAAGCGTAAAATGTTATGGTGGCCTAACGGTTTAATGAACGGACTTGTGTGCAAAAGGTTGCAAGTTCGAACCAATTTTATTTTTTTTAATTTTATGTAGGTAGGCACTTTTATTGGCAATTGTGTAAAGGAAAACATCGTGAGGAAACCTGGATTCCAAAAATTGGAATCCTAAATAGCCAACCAACAATGAGCATTGAGCAAGTGTGTTGATGAATGTTCGTTCCTTCTCTAGCCTGGGGAAGCCTGTGCACAGCACTGGGACACTTATAGCTCAGCATCATTACGTTTACGTGACTATTAGGTAAGCTTTCGTGCTACGTTGGAATCTGAAACACTGTTAAACTTTATATTATTATTCCTTTAAGTTTTGACGTGCTTGACTAATTTAATACAAAATGTTTCCACTTTTTGATAAACACAAACTATTTATTCATAAAAGTAATCAAAATAAGATTATTACAGAAATATCTCATTGCTTGAGTACATCTCCCGAGTTTGTCCATTAGGTACATAAATATTAATTAAGTATTTAATTATTCTCTTCGAAATTTATTAACTAAAAATAAGTATCTAGGCACTCATAGATTAAATTAAATTAACTAATCGTACAAAGACGAAACAAAAGCAATAGAATTATTTAATTGTAATATTTCTTGACTTGTGAACGTCCAAAACTAAAGTAATTATATATTTTTATTAGAAAACGTTGTTTACAAAGTAAGTAATTAGGTAAGTATCTTTCCTACATTTAGGTTTTTATCTTTCAGTTTCTGCAGACTATCCAAGTACTCAGGTGTTAGTTTTACGAGAGTATCCATTGGCAGTTGACTAGTACGAGTTACCTATCTTTAAACATGACAAAGCCGAATGTCTTGTTATGGCCGTATTCTGCTATAAAGCTAAGTAAAGAAAGGGGCAGTTTGACAAATCACTTGGCTAATCACAGAGCCGTATGCTGTTGTTCTAAGAATTCCTCTAGATGTGAAGAGTCGCGATTCAAGCTCCTCGGATCATAGGTACTTTGCATTTACTTATTTTATTTGTAAAAACAAAACAAATAGTTGCTTAAATTTTATTTTTTAATTATTATAGTTCTAGTGCACATCATTTCTTTTTTTTTAATAGCTATAAGCACTAACTTGTTCTCCCAAGTAATATTGGCAAAATCGTCGACGCCCCGACGCGACGGAGCCATTATCAATAAAATGGAATTGATGATAGGAATGACATTTCTTTTTGATCAGTATCTTTCACTTGTCTAAAAACCTAAGAACAATAATACTCTAGCGAACAGTAAACATATGGCCTTATTTATAAAAATCTCGATGATATAATAGCAGATTCTTAATTCGAGTTTTCTATAGAGGTTTTTAACTTAGAATCTGCTAAGTAGTTACTAAACACCGTCGACATTATTAAAAATAAAGCCATCAGTAATCAAATAAATTCAACATGACCTAGATCCAAAATCAAAGCGTCCAATTAAAAATATTCTAACAGAAATGGAAAAGCTGCAAAATATTTTCATATGTAAACATTCATTTCAATATCTGGCTTTTTATTTTTGTTTGAGTCCTATCGAAATTTGTTGCACTTGTCAATCGTTATATTGCCTTCATATTATGTTATTGGTTGTTTTTTTTCAATGTTTTTGTAAACGTGAGAAAGAATCAAGTAAAGGTTGGGAATTACATTGTTTGTAGTAGGTACCCATTAGGCTCTTCGTACAAAGTGACTATCATAGAACATACTCGTGCATAGGCACGTGGTTCGGCACACAAACGTCGGATATCCAAGACTTGCGTTAGTCCAGCTAATCTGAAAATTGTTTACATTAAACAATATTAACTATGTCAATATAAAACTCGCAAGTTATCTACAGCATCGATACTGTATCAATAGCGGATCAAAGAAAACGTGAATATAAATCAGGGCAGTGAGGGCCGCTTGTGATCCCGGGACAGATGTCAGTAATCGGATTACTCGGGACGACCTGGCGAGGACACGCGCGGCTGTCATCAGGAACTGCGGGGCTTCTCAACTGTACCCGGCTCATATCCAATAACAAGTACAAAGAAACAGTAAGTACGCTTAGTTGGCAGATACTTAAAAATTAGCTCACTTCACAAAAAGTTAGGTACTGGGTGATGAAATATAATAATTGCGTAGAAATGCAGATGTTTATTCGTATAATACACGAATTAATAGTTGCATAAGTAGTTGGTAATTCCAAACATCCTCCGTTAACAAACAGATTATTAAACATGCCGCTATATAGTAAAGCTAGTTATTTTCTGCCAAACCGAAGCTTGCTATGTTGGGGTCGGTTTCCACTCTCAGCGGATGAAGCTGAATAATTTTACATGGAGCGACTGCTCATCTAACCACAACCTACTTTACTAGGTAACACATATTTAATATCTTTTGGGAAGACTGGTTGTCAGAATTGTAATGAGTCGGACCAACGGAGGAGTCTCGGTATGTTCGATGATAGATGGTCGTCATCCGTCGCAATCCGTAGGCTTTTGCTTAGCCACGACCACCTACTCTATTTCAGTTGTAGACAAATATTTTATTGTACCTACCCAAATTGAATAATTACTGTATGTACAATTATTTATGCTACCTAATCAATAATGAGGGAGGTATTTTTGGGTGCCAGACTAAAAGGTTAGTATCGTTGTAAATGATAACCCATCATTTACTTTGAAACGTGTTCGATTATAATAATAGTAAATTGTACGGTAAATGTGACTGTTATTGGTCATTCTGGCAGACAGTTAATGAAACCCCACATAAGATTTTAATACAGTGGCTATTGTGTGATGTAAACAAACAAATGAAATTTAAGTGTTTGTTTGTTGTATCAAAATAACAGATTTTTATTAAATGCATATGAAAGTATACAAGGTTATTTTAATAAACATCAATAGCTTCGCTGTACTATATTGGCTACTAACATCATCTACGACAACTTGAATTCCATTACGACTTTCTACAAAACCTAAAAATATACAAAAAACATACTTACTTTCAAATTTGCATATTGCATTACGATTTGACAATCTTCAGCTGTGTGTTTTGTAGTAGGTAAGTAGTTATACCTGCGACTTTAGTTTTGGCGTAGACTCGCTGACAACAGAGTGTACAATTCTAATAATGTTTATTCCGTCAACTGCCAGCCACCCCGTCTTCGCATGGGTAGCACAATATTTGTTTAAGCATTCTTCACATTTAAGAAAATAATTACACCATTTTCTGTGGCCACTATCACAAGAACATTAGCTAAAGAAATAAAAGTGTAACACATAAAATCGTATCAGCTAGGGTTGGCATAAACCATGACGCTAATTCGTTTGATGTAATTGATGAGCGCATGCGCATTCACGCGCACGTCCCGCGCACTTGCGCACTTTAGGGTTGACACACAATTAATTATACTATGTCGCATTTGCTAGTAATTACACAGTGATGATTTTGATTTTGATATTCGATGGTGTAGTTCCAAACATATAGCGTAAAGTAAAATGAAAAGGTCTCTTTCATCGCAAAAACAATTACTGAACATTTTGTACGAAATTAACAATCTTTGTGTGATACATAGTGGTTGAGTATCTCTATTCTTTTAGATTACCTAGCGATACAAATAAGGCTATATTACAGTTCAAAGTATGTACACTTATGTAATGACGGTCAAGGTCAAGACAATGGCAGTGTCAAACAACTCTATCGATCTATTTATATTTTTTCCATATTGAGAATTCTCTTCTACTCTAACAGTAAAAGTTGACTCATGTCTTGTTGCACGATCTGCAAAAGAAAGAATCACCATTTCTCTAATTTTGGGATCCTTGTTTTTCTTGAACTCGCAGCTCTACTGGTTAGCTGCAGACATGAAAATCTGTCTAGTAAAATTTGAGTGAAATGTGTCAATTGAGACGAGGATTAGGTATTTTAAAAGTCAGTTCTCTGATATCCTACTAATAATATAATAATAATAAGCTATTACCCCTCGGGGCAAGCCGTTACCTCATCATGAGAATAACGCAATACCTGAGGGCATATTAACTTACTTTTTCCAACTTTGAGATATAAATAAAAAATGTATCTTAAGATCTATGTAGGAGCATACATCCGCAGGGCAGCTTGTGGCGAGCTGTTTGTGAGTGGCGACACAACGGACCTGAGTGCTCCAGGGAGTCACTCCTTAGGAGGGCTCCCAGCTCTTTCTTGCCTTAACTGGCTGGCTAGAGAGGGGTCGCTAGAGCTACATGCTCGGGGGTGGAAGTGTCTAATGGCGTAATAGCGAGGAAACCCGCTCCGGGTCCGCTACTGTGACCCGCGATGGTGAAATCGGGGCCGCACCGCTCGACACCCCTAGCCGCTCGCACTGGTGTTGCCTCCTGCTGCCTGTAGTGGCGGTTATGTTGGGGGGCCCATCTGGTGAGCTGGCGAGTCACCACCTGCCTATTTGATTGCATTTATATGTGTTAGAAGGCAGGTGCCATAGTTTTCCGATTTAGTTCTAATAACCAATCCACTAACATTTACCTACACATAGCCTAAATTTTTACTTTCCATTCATAATTTACAATAGCTCTGTATCTACTTTGGACCATTCATGTCTGCTCTTCCATAGAGCAGAGGTGGATGGGCCCTAGTAGATGCCCCATCCCAGTTTAGAGTAAAGTTCTCAACAAGGCCACTGCGTGTTGGACCTGTGTCCCCACGTAAGCCTTTCAAAGGACCGGGTATTCTTAATACTGAGGATAGCCCGTGAAAAAAGAGAGATACAAATAATAATAATAATAATATTATAAATGTGAGAATGGATGTGTGGATGTGTGGATGTTTGTTACTCTTTCACGCAAAAACGGCTGGACCGATTTGGTTGAAATTTGGTATGTAGATAGGTTATACCCTGGATTACAATTAGGCTTTTTATTCCGGTCAACAGGGGTGAAAGCGTTTAAGTAACGATAATTGATGACAATTTCGGAAAAAAATAAGTTGTCTGGGAGCTTTTAACGAAAACGCTGCCTAAACCCTTTAAGATAGAGCAAAATAATGTATGGTGTAATTGTGTATCTTATATAGATCTACAGAAAAGTCCGCAATACTATATGTCCAGCTCTTAAGGATTGTTATCCTTAAGAGCTGTTACATCCATTTAAATACTTAAAAAAATGGGCAATTATAAAGTGCTAACTTGGAAAGCTATTTATACAAATACGTTATTAATCCTTATAATTTTAAATAGATTGATTGGCTTGAGCATTTCATGAAGATTATTTTTTCCCTTTACACCATGCAAGTTAAATAAAGTGTACTTTAGGAGATATAGCAAAATCAAATAACGCGCAAAAAAAATAATTTCATGTCGCTGACTGACTAGACTGGCACGCGCGTACATCAAATATATTTTCAAAATAACTATCACGGGGTGATTAGTGATCGATACTGATGCCAAAAATGCAATCAGTATAATTTTTGTCTGTCTGTCTGTCTGTATGTTCCTTATAGAAACAAAAAATACTCGACGGATTTTAACGAAACTTGGTACAATTATTCTTCATACTCCTGGGCAGGTTATAGTATACTTTTCATCACGCTATAATCAATAGGAGCAGAGCAGTGAAGGGAAATGTTGGAGAAACGGGAGAAGTTACTCCATTTTTTAAGCTTCCGTCGCGTATGCAGCCTTAATGGTTAAAGCTACATAGAAATCATGTATGACGGAAATGTTCTATATAAAATTATCTAAAAAATATCACACAACAGCATGTCTTTTTTTTATGGTTGACTCACAATAACACGTGTAACTCCCGATAGCTTAGCAGTTCGGAGCTTTCTGATTATATTTGTTTACTCTTACGTTTATAATACTCTCACTCATACTAAATTAAGAAAGTTAACATTATTACCTATTCAATAAAAAAAGAATCATAGAAATCGGTATAGAAACACCAAACTAATACATGAAATACGATAATAAGCCATCGCGCCGTCGCGCGTGAATGCTGAATCATGCCATAAGGATTATTTTTGTGTAACGTGACATATACTAAAGTACTAAAATACGAAAGTTAATCTGTCTGTTACATCAAAACCACTGAACCGTGAGGAAGGACATATGCTACTTTTTTTACGAAAAACGACGGAAACGCGGACGAAGTCGCGGGCAAAAGCTAGTGGCTTTATAATTGTCTGTTTCTGCAACAGTCTATTGCATTTTTATTTTTTTATTCGTGTTTTCAAGCAACAAATTGGACCCTCTGTCGTCGACGACGTGATCGTGATTAAATTGTAATTTTGGAATAATCACAGGTTCCGCCGTTTCGCTCAACAATATGCTCTGTCATAGCTCTCGGGGGTTAATTTAATAGTAAAGGTGATATTACCGGTGCATTTTACTTTCAATAAAAAAGCGTGCGATCGCTTCCAATATTGCCTCGATATTAATGGTGCTTAGAGGTACATTTCAATCCTTCTAACGCGAGTTCAGCTCTCGACATCGTCGCGTGAAGAGCTCGTGATCAGCTCCAATTGGATCCGAAAATTAAAGGAAACTCTAAGTGAACACGACTAAAAGAAAATGTTAATCATGAAAGTCGTTGTAGTTTTGTTTGTTTTACTTTACGTATATTCTTTAATTGAAATTCCGTTGATGTTCCTTTAAGTAGTGGAAGTGTTAGGAAGTGTCGCCACCCTGTGCAGCCGCCCCGTGCAGCCGCCTCATGCAGCCGCGGCATGCAGACCACTCTCGTAAACTTTAAAAGGTAAGTATGTTCTTGTTCTTTTTAATGCTCTCTTCTTTGTCATCTTTGAGTTGGATCCGCGTTATTACGTGCTCCGCTCTTTTACCCAACATTTCACTTACTCCTTTCTGCTATGTCCTTTACACACTTATCTCTTGACTTTTATTTTTACAGTTCAGTGAAGAAGAATCATTATAGTGACTTAATCCTTAACCTACAATCCACTTAATCTAAGAAGTACCGTCTGTCAGTTGGTTATTTTGCTTATTATATTATTATCTTGTTTTGTTTGACGGTTTTGAATTTAAATTTTGTGGGTTACCTTACAAAATATGAAACGTCAAACGGTGCTTCTTAGATATAGTGGACTGTAGTAAGTTGTTAGGCAATAATAAATATAAAAAGTAGGTATTTGTATTCTGTCAGATTTACAAATAAATAATTATGTGCTTACCTTTATAATCACATTAAAATCGTATAAAACGGATTAAATAACATTAAAACCAATATATTATTCAGTTGACACTGGAGTATGAACTTTTTCTGCATATTAAGAAAGTCGAATTTGTGTCGTTGTAATTGTTGG
Source organism: Diachrysia chrysitis (assembly GCA_932294365.1). Taxonomy (NCBI): domain Eukaryota; kingdom Metazoa; phylum Arthropoda; class Insecta; order Lepidoptera; family Noctuidae; genus Diachrysia; species Diachrysia chrysitis. The sequence goes on from OW028641.1 coordinate 23,028,053, forward strand.
GTGTAAAAATAATTTATGATCTAAAGCCAGTAAGGGTTAAAGTCGGAGGGTTGTAGCAGGTGGTGTAATGCCCGAGACTGATGAGCCCTAATTTATAGGGATGCTTTTATGTTTAGTTTTTACGTGTCAATACATTGCGGCCGTAGATTATTATCTGCTCAATTTTTATTTCGGTTTAGCGACTAGCAACGAAGAACAATCTAAAGTGAAAAATTGATTCTACCGACAAGAGTTTTAGTAAGATCTTAGATTGTATTAAGAACTAGCTGATGCTCGCGGATTCACCCGTGTGGCTGTCGGTTAGAGCTAAAAATGAGCCTATGTTCTTTCTAGGGAACCAAGCTTATCTCGTATTGAGTTTCATCAAAATCGGTTCATCAGTATAGTTGTGAAAGCGTAACACACATACAGACAGAGTTACTTTCGCATTTAAAATAATAGTATGGATAAAACTATTTAACTCAATAAAATGAAGAAGACTATTAATGATTATCAAGCAAAATTGTTAAATAAAATAGGATAAGCAAATATTAAAAAATCATCGACATCTGTGCCAGTGCCAATAAAAAAAGGCCAAGTAGTATGGCAGCATTGCCACGTTGAATGGAAATTCTGTCTTTGTGCAAAAAAACGCCAGTCTCTTGTCACAACTAACACAACACACACAAGAAGCGACTAAACGTTTCGCTTGTTTCGCTGTTTAAAAAGAACTCGTGCATCTGGCCCCATGAATCGAGTATCTCAACCCCAAACGGCTAACAATAAAAATATAATTACCTATATTTTCGCCGTTTTTAGGATTACGCGGCTTCAGTAGCAGCGCCGGGAGAGGCCACCGAACTTAGAACGTGGGATGGCGCAAGTATGTCTACGCAAGTTGCGTCCTCACCTACCCAATTTCCAAGGCAAACAAAGGCATACCGTCACGTCTCTTACCATCGCTGCGTTTCAAACCTTTGGGTTCTATAACAGCTAGTATACCAAAGGCAAGAGCGCGACGAGTAATGTCACTTATGATTGTTTGCCGCCATATACGCCTTGCGCTCCTGCTGCAGGAGCGGCTATGGAAACGAAGGAATCGACTCGAATGTTTCACCGTTGACACCGATGAGATGGAACACAAGCACTTCCCAAACCCATACTAATGGCGAGCCGGCAAGCATTTGTCGTACCAACAGTGATGTTGAATAACAAATGTTTTCTGGCTGTTTATTTTCTATCATCTACATAATTATTCGGTGATACAAGAAACTGACAATTGCGTTTAATACTAAAATAACTGTCAAATTGTAAAGCAAGTCCAACGAGCATTTATATGTATTTTGTGCCTCAGCATGTTTTATAGCCGTATCACAAAATTACGAGTAGATTCTGTTGCCATGATTTTATGCAAGGAATAAAACGGAATTTCCATAATTATAAGTCATGATATTAATATTATATTATTTCCTTGATCCTTGTAATAGGTCTTTAATTTTTAGTATTAAGGAAGAGTTAATTAATTGTTGAACTGTATACTTTTTCCCGTAGGCTAATTACGGGAAAAAATAAATCTAAAAACAACATAAATCTATTTATCGGGGCTATATGAATTATAGTAAAAAACAAATAATTCTTATTTTCTTTAACAAAAACGACTCTCACATTAAGTAATTTAATCCTTGTGTCGCGGGGGTGTTTAGAAACACTCAAATCACATGCGCAAAGAACACTGCGAATGAGAACAAGCATTTGTGGATCACACAAATGCTTGTCCCATGCGGATATCGAACCCGCAGCACGCTGCCGTCGCGCGCAGTGTGTGAGTAGCGTGGTGATGTATACCTCTTGGCTATCCGTGCAGTCGCAAGAAGGCCCCATCTGCTTAAATATTTCTGTATGCAATGTAGTCATTGCAAAATCTGTTTGCAAAATCATTTAGATTTAGTAACCTAAATGATTTTGCAGACAAATCCTGATAAAACAGATAAATCTTGTATGTGGTGTGATTGACATAAAATATTTCGCAACTCAGATTTTTTATGTTTATAAAAACAAAAACTTGATATTAAACGGTGACACTGATCTCTAAGCCTGTATCGGTTACAAATCAAATGAAGTTGAAGGATCAGTGGTGCTTACCCTTTGCAGTTACCTACTCTCTAATGAGACAATCTGCTGTGACTAGATACTGCATGTTTATTTAATGTGTTCAGTTACACCGTCTTAACACTAGAAATACAACATCATTGAAAAAGTTATTGGTATACGATATCAAAATAATAATCAGTTTTCACATTTGAAACAGGTGCAATCATACTATCCTTCATAAATTCCGCGTATATTAGGCGAACAATTTTTTTTTATTGAAATAAAAATTTATCATTTCGTTTGAATTAGAACTTAAATAGCATTAGATGTAAAAGTTTAAACCAAATTGTTGGTTCGTGCTTATTAGGGAATATCCCTCTCGGGTCAGTAGACGTTCAGACAGTTTATTCTATTAACTGTCTGAACGTCTGCTAAATCTGATAAAACTTAACAATTTTATACATAGTGGGATTGTTTAGATAAAAAGTCAGGATATACAAACCATGTTCAAATATCTTATTAGTTTATTCCACTTCTGCCTTTTCCCAAGCTATGTTGGGGTCGCCTTCCAGTCTTACCGGATTCAGCTGAACAGCGTATTTCACATGGAGCGACTGCCTATCTGACCTCCACAATCCATTTTACTGGGTAACACAATATCCCAAAGTAAGACTGGTTGCTAGAATTGTAATGAGTTCACGACTATTAAAGATTAACGTATAACGGTCGGGACGCAGAGGGCACGGACAGGTCATCCACGGACCAACCGCGGCTAGCGTGGCTTACCTTTTACTATAGGTCAAACCGCACTTCCTTACATGGCCCGGCTTACACTCGCCTCGAGCCCTTCACTTATTCGAATAAAGCAATACCTGGCGTACTGGTGCTGTTCGCCATTTGTTTACTCTGGATCAAACGTCAGTTGTGTAAACGTAGTACGAAATTACACCGCGTTTGTTAAAATTCCTGTGTGAAGCCGTCAGAGCTGGAGCCATGATAAACCGACAAATACCGACATGCCTAGCATTAAGTATATCGAGGCCTCCTGTTGTTGTATTCAGGAGTATAATTTGCTAAGCTTAAACACTACATTATTACACAATCGTTAGTAGTTGGCATATAAAGTGTTTGGCACGACTTGTTTAACAAAGGAAGCTAATTATATTCTTTTAGTTACTATTTTCTCTCTATTATTTGTCATTTTTATGTTTTTATAATTTAAAATAGAATCATGAACATATACTGTCTTGGCTGTGTTTCAAACTAAAATCGTATTATTTATTTATTATAGTCAGGTACCTTTTACTACTGTCTTCTGTTCAACGCGAGTATGCGAGAATGCCCGTGCCTAGTGGTTAGTGACCCTGACTGCTAAACCGGAGGTCGTGGGTTCGATTCCCACCCAGGACGAATCTTTGTGTTGTGGTGTAATTTATCTATAATATGTATGTATTTAGAAATATATAAGTATGTTTATCAGTTGTCTGGTTGCCATAGCACAGGCTCTGCCTAGTTTGGGATCAGATGACCGTGTGTGAGATGTCCCAAGATATTATTATTATTATTATATTGTGTGCCATGAGACGACCACTTACCAACGTTATAAATCAGAATCCGCCCTCAAACATTCTTAAGTCTAAATATCTATGCAAAGAAATCATATTAAAGTATGTGTTTGTTAACAAAATGATAGTTATTATTTAAAAAAATATAAGTCATACTGTTTCGTAGAGAAGCCAGAAGGCTTCTCTACGAAACGGCTGGACCAGTTTTGATTGAACTTTCACAGGCAGTTCGCTGATGTTATAAGGATGTTTTAAAAAGGAATAGAATTAAAAAATGTTAAACCCATGTCCCGACAATATCCACGCTACTCTGACATTATTGCTATCAAAGGAGTTGGTTTTCGACATCAACGCGAACGAAGTCACAGGCGTAGCTAGTCCAATATTAAATGTTCTGTTTCTATTTAATATTATTATATTTTCATCGTCAAAGTTCAAAGTATTTTGTACAGGTCAGATTTGCCGTTTGATGCAGCCGTACATATTCGTGTAAACATGTCAATACTAGCCACCTAGGCAGGCATACACAAAGGGTATTTGCTTAGCCAGTTTGCCTAAAGCTCGCGCTTTAGGGATGTTTTACTGCACATTCGTTAAACTTACTTTGGTTTATATGAGAGAAAACATACGAACTAATTGCTGCTATGAAACGAAAAATTAAATCGCTACGGGCGTAGCATGATTACGTAGCGCTACGATCTAGATCTACAAATAAGTATTATAAAACAAAATGTAGCTACACTTTACTTAGAGACGGTGAACGAGGCCCTAAGACTAATTTACATTGCCTGCTTTTGCCCGACTACGACGAAGCTAAAAGAAACTAAAGAAAGGTAATAATTTTGACCGTTATGGATTTTGTACACCATAGTTTTAAATATTACTTAGATAACTTGTAATGATTTATGAATTATTAATAAATAAATGTATGTATGTTGGTTTATCTGTGCCTCCTAACTTCTAATCTACTTATCAAAATTTGACAAATAACATATTACTTGCTTGAAAGCGTCTTGCTCGTGATGATTCTTTCAAACAGTAGTCGGCAATTATAAGCCTTAGGGCAAAAGGAATAAAGTAAATTAATGTTAAATAATGCGTCTCGGCAACCGTAAGGTGGGACGCCCCCCCGCCAGATGGACTGACGACCTGAAGAAGGTCGCTGGAGGGGACTGGATGCGAAAGGCGGAGGACCGGGTGTTGTGGCGCAAATTGGGAGAGGCCTATGTCCAGCAGTGGACTACGAAAGGCTAAATGATGATGATGATGATGATGATGTTAAATAAGTTAGTAAATTAATGGCAATAAATATTGAATAGTTCCTACAATAATTTTCTTCTTAGAGCGCGCTTTTTCATTAGTATGGGAATTTTGAATGTATTTATTTTTCCCATAGAGTGTTTTCTGCGTACGGCAGGATACTATAGCAATAGCATAGAATAGGCCTGTGAACAAAGGACAAACAGTCAGATAGTTTGCTATACTGTAGATGGATGAAACAAGGAGAAATTATTTTTATTACTTATTTACGAATGTATTTCTACACTGCCTCTATAAGTCACAATATGGAGTCTTGTCGCAGCTTTTTACAATTTCGTCAATTATTACAGGCTTAAAATTCATGCATATGGTCTTGTGACGTCATTGATAATTTGATGAAGTATTCTCAATTACAATAAATTGCCAATAGTAACTGCAGTAGCAATGCCGCCAGCCGTATGGGAGAACTTCCAGTAGACTACAATATACTGACTAAAATTACATTTGACGATGGTATAAAAACTCTCAATAAAACATTACTCAATCGACTCTGATGAGGCACTATCTCACTATATGTTACTTTCACATAATAACGTAGCCCGCACTGGCTGTTAATGAAAGCAATATTAACAGGTGCCGTCCTTTAATGTTAAATAGGCGTTCATTACAACATCACATAATCAATACAGGCTTGTTAAAAGGCTCTACTTTACCCAATTGTGTTGTATATGTAATATGTATGTTGTATATTATATAGGTATACCTAAGAAGGAACCTTGTGATGTAGCTAGTGGATATAATTATTATTGATCAAGTTATAGAACTATTATTACTAGCGTAGATCAAGCGTAGCTTACAGTATTCACACTATTTACTCAGCAACGACTCTTTACACTCGTCTCCTAAGTAGATACCTTGACACATGTTCATGTGGCAAATAATATTTTTAAATTGTTATGAAGAATAATATAGCCCTAATAAAACGCAGACGAAAAAGTGGGTATTTATTCCATAAAAAAAGGCAAAACGATTTAACAAAAGACAAAAGTGAAGCTACATAACCTAACTTCTGACAATAGAGGCCGAATGTCATTAACGCTCCAAAACTCAACTGAAAAAAACGACAAAACGATCCGAAAGCATTCAGCGAAAATAAAAATTAAGGGTTATCAGACGTTAACGCAATCGGGGTGCAGAGAAAAGAAAACCGGATAAACCCATAATGGTCAGAGATAAATACAAAACAAAACGCAAAGCGAACACAAAGGACCTTGAATGGGTTCCTAAAATAAGATGTCCAGTGTTGGAATTAATAAGTTCGGCGGCTCAGCTGTTATGACGGTAGGACGAGAGCAGACGGGTCACACGGACGGCGTAGGCGGCGCGCTGGTGTGCGTGCCCGCCGATGTGTGGGTAAATGTATCTTTGCGATTGCACGTGACGCCGTGTCGTCGCCACTGCGATATTAAACTAGGCGACAGCGGCTCTCAGACTTGCACGAATTTTGTTCTAATTGTTTTTCTTTATAGAACTCGTAGACCGGGAAATTCGTTGTTATAGGTTCAAGTAAATTGCAGGAAGCTTGTTTTTTAGTATGATTTGGGTAATATTTGAGTAGTATAGATAATATCAATCTTTCAGCTGCCAAACCCACTGGGAATGTTTTTGGTCGACAAAAAGCCTCGAAATTTTCGGACTTTCAGTATTTGGCTAATAACACTTAATAATTTACGCGAAAAGACACCGACACCTCTGCATATAGGAGTTTCATATATTGTAATCTTAACTGACTCGTTAAGTCGAGTCGAGGTGAGACAAGTCGAGTCATATATCATAGAAAGGGATTTTTTTGAGATGGGAATATACAATGGACCTGGCGACACTTACGGTTACCGCCACCTCTGTGTATAAGTATGTACATATTTGTATTGTAATAGTTCAACTTTTCACTTCTGTCGGCACTCCCAGAGTGCTACTGTGTTTTTTTAATTCCATATTTCAGTGCTATTTCTGTTTTACTCTAGTCAGCGATGCATATGACTGCATTGTGCAAGCGAAATGTCCTATTCCGGACCCATCTGACGTATGTTTCGAATAACACTAATCATACGCGTAGTCACTCAATCAACGTAGCTATAATCCAATTCAATTCTATTATTTTCGAGATTTCATAATTTTATTGAATTTAACAAGTTGTTACTGGTTGTAATCGAGAAAAACGAAATATTACTGCATTAAAATTGTCTGGTTTTATCAATCCTTGACGACAGTTAATGATCTAAATTAGGTCATTTTAAAGGTACGGAAGTGTAAGAACGAAATAGTATCCATTTTATGTTCTATATTGTATATTACAACAAAAATATTTTGTTTTTAAATAACATTCTAGTCAGGACCTGTGTTTCGGCATTCTTATTTAAAACATATAAAGGTGTGATAAGTATTTAAAAAAAGGATGTTTCTTCACACTACAGCTATCGGACACTGTAGGTATTTCAATATTTACTACATATTTGGATTAATATAATTAATTTATCAAAATAAGTGACGTGATAACCCATGAATTTTAAAATCTACCATGATTTCATAAAAATATAGAAGTGATCAAACAAGCCTTACAAAAAATGGCAGCAGCACAAAACTCACCCGGACGCAATCGATACTATGCTTCAGATAACAAGTCCGAAACAATTCAGAATCATCCAACTAATCGGCAATCATTTTTAAAACATTCATTTAGTCTAGAACTTTGAGTATCGCTTTCCCCCACCCCATGGCGAGAGTGGCGTTGCTTGGCGTACACACTCGGCGAGATCGCGCCAGAAAAATTTAATTGTAAAATACGAGCACCCCGCCCCCACCGACCCCCCCGTATCACCCCTCGCGAGCTGAAAATCAGCCAGTATTCAGGTAGGCGGCCTCATCGTGGATACTCTCTGAAAAACGTTAAGAAAATACAAAATACATGTATAGTAGGTAAGCCCTGTAGCAAGCTCTCAAAGCTGTAGATTGATACTTCGGCTTTACTTTCACTATAGTACCAATATACACACACAGACTCATTTTGACAGCAACTGATAGTACTTCCTTTTTTTTTTCATAAACAGTAACATTTGTAAATAGACTAGAAAAACTCACTGTGTGTGAGGCAGGAAGACGCTGCTTGTTACGACTGTTCACCTAATATATCTTTGTTGCTTTGTTTTTATTGTCGATTAGTCTTCGATCAAAACTACGATAAGTCGTGAGGTTAAATCTATTATTATTAATCATAGTTATTATTAATTTTTAAATGTAGTCAAATGTAAATATCGCGGCGAGGTCGAATATTAATGCGTGAAAGTGGGAGTAATGTTACACAAATATCTAATGATACCGTTATAAGTGTGAGTGCTATGATTTACATATTTTACTAGCTGACTTGGCAAACGTTTCTTTTGCCAGGACCACCCTTATCACCCAGGGGTATATAAAATAGCTACGATCTGTTCTTAGAGCTACTAAATACACACAAATTCACTTTGGATATAGATTCCTGATAGTATTTCATAATTTGTTCTAAATATTGTAAGTGGGTGGGTTTAGAGATATGAGGAATACTTAGGGTAGCCTTGCTAGTCGAGCACGCACTGCAAGGCTTATTACAGAGGAGTAGAGCAGTGTAAACAAAAACGTTTACGTTTTGCACGAGATTACTTAAATTAGATTTCAACTGGGACAATGCTATATTCTCAGATGAAAAACATTTTAATCTAGATAGAAATTGTATGGAGTTGGATGGTGCAAAGATGGGAAGCCTGGCATGACATGTCTTGAGTAATTGAAAGTACGATTTTCACCTAACGGCACGCATCGCATCACATCGCGTCCGCCAGGATGACGACGCATACGAACGACTCCGTGCGGCTGCACATGCCCCTTTTGTAGTAACAAAGAAAATGGTACATTATTTTAGCAATATTGTTAATATATTCCGCCGTGTCCATCATAGTTTGAGGTTCATCTTCGTTTCGTGAAGAAAATTAAAAACTAAGTACTAAGCTAAGCTATAACGCCACTGCCTAATATATCTATACCTATCATTGAAGCTGTCTGGTTTACCTAAATACTTCTGTTTTGTACTTATTACGGATTTTTATTTTAAACGCTTAATTGTATGTACAAAACAATAATAACATTAAAAATATAGCAAATTCTTTGAAATATTAGCTGTTAAACAAAAAAAACAGCCAAATAATTTGCTATGAGATCTGAACCTAACCCAGATCCCTCAGATTACAATGCTTGACGCCTACGGCTATCGGCACATATTAACCGAACTTGAATTTTGGCAATCGTATGAACCGTCACTGGCGCGGTGTGTCTCTAACACAAGCAACGGAAATAATATTCATGTGGTGCGACGCGAGTAGTGTGTGTGGTGTGCGTGCTATGTTGAGACAGAACTTCACACACAGCTGTACGAGCCGTACCGTGTTTTCGGAGCAACACTAGCCTAGCGTGCTACTGTAGGTACCTACTTAAAGCTAGCATCGAAAGTGATTCAGGAACATTTTTGTTATGCGATGTGGTGCGGCCCGCGTATGTGCGCTAGCCTCTGATCGATGTTATTAACCTCTGCAAAATTCTCTATATTGTATTGTATTTATAATTCGTTTAAAGCAGTTCTTGGGTTGCCATTTACACTTTAACTCAGTTTTATGTACATATATATTTACGTCGTATGTTTTTGGAGTGGACACAACACACCACATTTCTTTCTATTCTATGAACAACCTTTATAAAAGTTCCTGCTTGAGTTGAATGTAGGTGCTAGGATCCGTGCTAGGATCCGTGCTTAATTTCAAGAATATTGATTTCTTTAACTGAAACATTTATAATCAGACATAGATTAATGTTATCCGTACACGACGCGTTTTAATATAGCACGGCCTTGCCCCCGAATGATCGTGCAACACGTGTGCCGAGGAATGCACCCGTGACCACGCGCGCACTGGGGTGCAAGGGGAGCATCCGCTGGGGTGCATAACAATGACATGGTACCCGACCGTACAAACATATTGCTATACATTTAATAATAATTCAATTTCGCGGCGACGTAATTAATAAATACCAAAAATAAAAACAAATTTTGAACACGTTCGGGGACGACATTTATTGTTCTGTAGGTGTGTTCTACCACTTGTTGCGATGGGTTTCGTTCTACACAGTTGAAAATCATTTATTCTACAGTCAGGACCCTAAGAACCTAACAACATTAAAGGCATATAATAGTCGTTCGAAGTTAACATGATAATGATTCTGTATCTACTGATACCATATTATTAAACTCTATGCAGCGAAATAAGCTGCTTTTTTTTCAGAAAAACAGATTTTTTTTTTTTATTCCTGTCTGTTACAATATTCCCTCTATATTCAAATCTTGATCGTTCAATTCATCCTTCACAGTTGATCTACACACAATCGCCAATCATTCTCAGACCACACATGACGTAGGTTGTAAAATGTTAGGTCATAACGATCTAATAGGAAAACCGGTATTAATTTTCCGGGAACAATTTCACATTCGTTCTTATTGACGAGGTTTGCTTTTCGCAGAACATACATAACCAACAAGACATTAAAGAGAGTTTACACTTGGAGCAACATATATGATGTTTGTTTATTAAGTTAAAAAAGAGTGCTCTTCTGTAAAGCCTTTTCGCAAGCTATATTGGGGTTGGCTTACAGTTTTACCGTGTTTGGCTGAATACCGTATTTTACATGGAGTGACTGCCTAGACCTTCACAACAAATTATACTGGGTAAATACAGTGTCCCATAGTTAGACTGGTTATCAGAATTGTAATGACTTAACGACTGTCACATATCAACGTATGACAGGCGGGGGCTTAACTTGCTTTCCGAGGCAAGGAAGGATCTCGGTATGTTTACAAATAGTTACCCATCCACGGAGCAACCGTAGCAAGCGCGGGTTAACCTTTATTATCGGTAAAACCGTATGGCTTACACTTAGCCACATACATGTCCTAGTTTTAAAAGTGCTGGGTATCTGTTAATCTGATGTCTGTCTGTAACTCCAAATCAAATGGACCGATTTAGTTGCGGTTCTATGTTCTTAGCGCAGACCTCCAAAAGTCTCTCTTACAACTATATTTTTAGCGTCATTCAAGTAACAATACCTGAAGTGTAGTCATCATTGCAGTACACCTGGTAGTCAATGCTTGTTCTATATAAAAGTCAGTAAGTATATAAAGTGAAAAAATAACAATATTACTTTATAATGACTCACTGGGCTCTCCTTTACAACCGCCCTAAGGAAAGCTTAACATCGGAAGAAATGGAGATGCATTGTGAGATCTATGAAGGACTTTCATCAAGGACTCGACTTTCAGTAATGAAGGACAGGACTACGACGCCGATGACCTACAATAATAGTACATATTTTTCTGTAGAGTGCTATTTTAACCGCCTGACAACGAAGGATAACATTTTATTGTAAGTCGTTAATTATATTTTTTAACCCAACCTATCGAGTATGTTGTCAAAATAAAGGGTTTTATAAATAGTTTTTAAATATGTGTTTGCTGCTTGAATGTTTAAATGTAATTTAAATTGAAATAAAATAATTATCAGAAAAAGGCATATCTTTGCAGATCTTAATGTTTGTTAGCATGCCGGTTTTTTCATATCTTTTACTAATGCAAGTAAGGCGGCTAGGCGAAGCATAACAACCGACACTCTCTAATATTATTATTAAATATATAATATTTTATTCGAACTGCTAAACTCTCTGTACAAGTGTTATAACACTTGCTCAAAGCTTTGTGATCGATTCTGTGAGTTTAATCTCTGCTAATCATCCGTGACTATCGTACAGTATTCAACAAACACTGTCACGGCTATAACATTGTACTGTGACATTACCTTCCTTACACTCCCTTATTGTCCACCTTCGTCCCGATTCGACAAGCGCGATCCGTTACGGAGAGGGCGACCCGCTAACAAGGCGCAACGCTTTACTAGGCCAGTAAAACAGCGGATTGTACCAATGCAACTAGAGCAAATATAACTTGAAGATTTAAAAAATTGCTAAGTTTTGGTATTTTAAAATTTCGTACATCGTATAATTCTTATTTAATTAGGTTGTGAGCGTATATGATAATCCAAAGTGTAAAAATAAAAAATCCAAAACTGATTTGCATAAAGTATTGTATATCTATAGATGTTATAACAATACAAAAATAAATACGAATTATTTATAATGCCTCATATGACGAGATAACAGGATAGTGGTATAAACCCGCTATAGCGGCCGCTAGTTCGCTGGCCTCCTCGCGCCCACAGCACGAGTTGTCACGGGTTGACATGCGATTGGTGACGCGCACGCGTTGTCAACAGTTGCGGTGAATATGGTTCGTGCCAACCCTGGCGATCACCCAGGGGTACGTTTCATTACACGGCTAACTGCTGCATAATTTATGTAATGCTGAAAACTGAGTCTTGAATGGAAAACAGATAAAATGTCTAACAGTGGTTATTAGTGTGTAGGTATGGAAGTAGTGGGGAATATGCACAAATCGGTGATTTGGTTGCTATTTCAGTTCTAATTCTTTATACCGTAATGATTAGTTTTATTTTAATAATTCAATGAACTACATAAGAATAAAACAAATTGCAAGTTAAACGTGTGATTTAAGGATTATCATTAACCCAACGCCAATGGTCGGACCTGTGGAAATGTAGAATTATTCCCATAGTTATTGTCCCCATAGACATCGACGTTGGTCATGACGTCACAATCCGTAATGATTGGCGGGAAGATGGCGCCTGTTTCAAATGTCTGTTCCAAATTCTTATGAAAGGTCTCTTGGTTATTTGATGATTTGTACATTCTTGTTCAATGGCGGGTAAACATAGGTTAGCTTTGCATTACTTTTAGACCGATGATGGATGGATGAATCCGACACGACCGGAGCATACAAATTATCGTTTTGCGGAAAAGCTTGAAACTTGAATTTCTTTACACGTTGTTACATTTTTGCTCAAAACATCCATTATTGTACATATACTACATAGTTATTATTATTAGTAATGAATTTATATTTTGATAGTAGTCAAATATAAAATTATCTCATCGAAAATAAAATACACAGACCTAGACGTCGGCTTCCAAACAAAGGTGGCGACAGTGATATAGAGTTGTGTTGCTTCATCCATAAGTGACAGTTTGTATCAATAATTAGATCTGATCACTGGCACATTCAATTTTCCATAATCACTAAATAACTATCTGGACATTGTAATGCTGAACGTTGAAAAAAATTAGTTATTAAAATTACATATTGTCTGTTTTGGAAATATATATAAAAATATTAATAAAATTAACCTGCTGATATTATAGCTCAATTTAACCTCTCCAACATCAAAATAAATAAATAAACATAAACGTATAAGTTATTAGGTAGGAGTAGAGAGTTTTACGAATAAAATAATAAAACACTCTACTCCTACCTAATAATTAATACCCCTTACCATTTATCGGTAACAATCTCTGGTATAGTTGCGGTTGTATCAGTGCAATAGAACACCTTTCCTAACCGGAAAGTAAACACAGGTACTTGAAATAAATGTTTTGTATTTTTCCAGGTTATGCAGGTAACTAATACTAACTAAATGACATTTCATTTCGAAAAGTCACGTGACTTAGACTTGACCCTTACATATATATCAGCGATTCGATCAAACAAATATCACTTGGCTAGAGGGGCTGATCATTCTTAGACGCTTGTACAGATCTTCAAAACCAAGCTAAAAATATTAAAATTTATATTTTTCTTTCTCAAAATAAAAGTAAATAAAGCGGATCAAAGTGACGTCAAGCTTGCGTCCAAAAGGCATGACGTTATGCAACATTTTTTGATAATCTAACCGACGGACATTAAAACAAATTGTCATCCCCATTGAAGTAAGCAAGCGTGATGATTAATTTACTTTATCGATATGTCATAATCGATAGCCCAAGGATTGTTAGAGGCTGAAAGGCCCACAATTGAAGTTTAATGTCAAGCCTAAGTCAGGGTGTGCTATCTGTGTTATACAGAGTGATGTCCAGTGTCGGCAGCGCAACATTACTCGTGAGCCTAGCGGCAGGTGGAATGCGCTAGTGACACAACACTTTGCTGGGATAAATTGGGAAACGTACTTTGGAGTTTCTATTTGAAATTTCCCTTTGTTTGAATGTCGTACTAGAACTTGAATTAATATTTACTGTATTGTTTTTCTATCGTGCTAAGTATAAGGTACGGTTTGACCGATAGGAAAGGTTAAGCCGCGCTTGCTGCGATTAATATTTCGCACCCGTTCACCCGTTTTCAAGGTATCGCTAGATCTGAGGTTCTGGGTTTTATCCTATATATATATTAGTATGGAAAAACCACTTTCATCATCGTCTCAGGTCTGGGTTTTCGTGGTACCCTCGTTGTCTCTGATTCATTCATATTCATAACACAAGTGCTTTAGTTACTTACTTTGGGTTCAGAGATGTTGTCCACAATTATTTATTTATAATTATTATAAATCAAATGAATGTGATGATGTAAATACTTATTTAGGAATATAACTGTTTACTCACGCACATTCTCGAGACCACCCGACTAGTTTCATACTCAATAGGAATACTCCTCACATAAATTATTATACAAAGATGTAAATACTGGTTGTAAACGATATAACGAACATAAATAGCGCGTTTGGAAAATAACCAATCGCAACCAAGTAAGGTCAAAAGTGCTTTCCATAAATAAGGACAAAACGAGATGGTGTTTGCAAAAAATAATAAATGAGACTTATTTACAACAAACAATTAAAGCACATAGTCACCGTACTCGCACGCACGTGCTGCACCCCATAGACGCATAAATTCCACCCCGCCATTGTCGTGACGTCACTGGTCCCTCCCTGACAGGCAACACATTGCACCAACATATCCCAGCCATAGGGTGCACAGTTGTACTAAAGATGCTGCAAATATTTCAAACCTGACGTCCCTAGTCAGATCACAAAGGACCTACAACACGTGTGAAAGTATTCGTATACCATACCGTTGCGGATGGTACAGTAAACCCTAAATTATTATCCCTAGATTAGAAAACGAGTCCAAGGGATGTTGACGAAAAATTGTTTTAATGTCCTTCATGTAACTTAGTAATAAATATTAGACACGTGTTTTTCTTAAAAGCTTACGACGATATATTTATTGAAAATGTCGCATGACGTCGCGATGTCGTACGATTTGTAACACGTGACGCCACTCCCGAACTTTGATTCGCATATCTGCTTAGTTTTTAGGTATTTAAAAAAGGTATAAAATACGTGTCATATATTTTTTTATTACCTACTAGCTGATCCGTGCCCACTTCGTTGGGCATAATGTTAATAATCCTTTTTTAGTTCATATGACCTAACGATTTAAATTATTTTATTAATATTAAAAATTAAATTATCTATACTAATATTTAAAAAGCTACTTTTTGTAACTTAAATATAAAAGTTAGACATATGCTGTCGTTGACTTTTTTGTAGGCATTTTCATGCTCCACATCTTTTCTTTAGAACTCAAAAATATATCTTTCATAGTTAAGGCAGCGTTCGTAAGAATCGCTTTCATTCGACCGTTTTTTCTCCGATTCACTTTGCAAAACGGACTACCACGTAAAAGCATTTTTCGGTTGTTTATATAGCCCATGACACTCAGCAATAATGTGGCTTTCTATTGGTGAAGGAATTTTTAAAATCGGTTCAGTAGATCCCGAGATTACCCCTTACAATTTAACAAACACACAAACTTTACTTCTTATAATATTAGTATAGAAGTATAGATTTACGGGCAAATTAAATTTTTACTTATCATACCCAGCCAACATCCGTATTAACCGCCCTAGGGTTAACAGTAGTTAGGTACGAAGTAAATTATAAAAAGCTTCCCCTTTTCTCGTCTGTGAGGTGATTTTACAAAAACTAAATTGAGTTTAGTTTTATCAATTCCATCAAGCATGTAACACAAATAGTAAATTCAATCAAAAAATGTTTTTATTATTTTATTTTAATATTTTACGGTCTCCACCTCATTTCTCACGTTTGGGATTAAAATTCCAAATATTATCAAATTCATCGGCATTTATTTTTCAGGTATCAATAAAAAAAAACCGGCCAAGTGCGAGTCGGACTCGCGCACCGAGGGTTCCGTACACACCTGTAGGTAAATAAGTAAAAGTTCACCCATCACTACGATCGAGTCATAGTTATGGTATGATAATTGCAAAATGAAAAAAAAAAAAAAAATCAGAAATATTTTTTTTTATATGATGTAACTAAAAATTTACGGTTTTCGCAATTTTTCCATTTTTTTTATAAGACGTTACTTCGTACCAAATTTCAAGATTCTGAGTTCACGGGAAGTACCCTGTAGGTTTTGATTCACGTGCGAGTTTCGAAAATTTGCGGAATTTTGCGGCATAAACGGGAGTATCTTTTGATCGCGTTGACTTAGAAGTTTGATTTTCACAGCTCCAAGAGACCATAGACTTGAGTATTTGATATGAATTTCAGCTTGATACCTCCACGCGTTCCTGAGAAAAAAGGTCTTGACAGACAGACAGACAGACAGACAGACAGACAGACAGACGGACAACAAAGTGATCCTATAAGGGTTCCGTTTTTACCTTTTGAGGTACGGAACCCTAAAAAACGAAAAACCGAATTAAATCAAATAGATGTAGTAGATAGCTACTTCTCAGTGAAATAATATTATAAATTTGGACCACTAAAAAGTACAAAAAATAACAAAATCAAGCTTGAAAGTAGTTAAATGTCAAATATTGGCTTCATTGATCGCGTTCATACGCACCCTTGAAATTCAACCCATAAGGATGAATTCGTCTGTGAGTCCGTCCGAAGTCAATGTAATAACACAATACATGGACATAAATATAAGTAGGTTTGTATTATCGTTATCAGAGTCGGGTATCGTCGTATATCGCAGCACTCGAGCGCTGATCGCGATAAAATCGGTCCAATTGATTTTTCCGACACAATCGTGCCTATTTGGTCCTTGTTTTATTGTTTCTTATCGATGGGCTTTCATTATCGCAACAAATTAGTTTTCACGAAATATGAAGGTGATACGTTTCTGTTATTGTGATATTGATTCCATTACGTAATCTTGCGGCTTTTGAGTCTGAATATCTACTTGACAAGATAGGAATTAAAAACCTAAATTATTTACAAAAACGAGTTTACATATTGAGTGATCACGTCATTGTTTTTACGCAATATCAAACAAAAACCTTGTGGTGTGCAAATAAATATTGTATATATACATATATAAGAGAAAGTTTTAAATTTTCTGTCTCACTTCAAAATGGAATATTTTATATATTTGTTCTTACACAAGACTTCTCTTACAAAATTGTAGTGTGTTTGGTTTTTTTTTTGGAAGAGGTCTACTGCAGTTAGCCTGAGCGCAGGCTTTGACTGCTTCACCGGACTTTAGTGTGTGTTTGGTTTGACAGCAGGAAGGATGGGACTACCAAATTAAGAATAGTGAAGCTACAAATAAATAGGGTATATCAGACAGAATACAAAATCAGAGCAGAGCATTGTGCGAGCTGTCACCACACGAACAATCTTAATCAGAAAAACTTATTTTCAAGAAAAGTTAATTTAATGTTCAAATGAATACAAAACTATTTTTGACGTGATAACGTCTTTAAAATCGTTTTAGTCGGGTGACATGTTCAGAAACTTGTGTCACACCAAAACCTCACGAGCGCGATCGCAGGTATAACGAGAGAGAGACGGACCGATCTCCCGTCTCATCTCGAGCGCTGCCAGTCATTCCGTGAAACTTGTCACGCGGAATCCTCACGAGCGGAGGCTGGCATAGCGTTCGAGTGAGTGGACCGATCTTCCGTCTCTCTCACTCTAGCGGCATACAAACGAATGGAGATTTTCTCGTGCGGTTAAGTTTTCGTTGAATGTTTAACAGTAAAACAAACTATGAAAATTTGAAAAAAATGTTATCTTCATTAATTCCTTACTTCCCAAAAACTTATATCACCAATAAGACGTTATCACGTAAACATCTCGATCGTAAACCTACTTTACAAACAACCAATTTTTTTTTTAAATTACATTTCACGTCATATGCTAATACAAAAAGGGAATACGAGTTACATTCATATATTAACCCGAACGTATTAGTTCAATAAATCACGAAATCTCTCAAGAGTGTAATAATACGGGCTATAAAATTAGAAAACAATCTGACACTATGTATTTATAGATAAACATGGTCTAATGAGACCGTTGACAGGAATACTGGCCGACCAACAACCCTTGAAATAAATCCCTTGCAGAGCTACCACAAAAATGTATTCAACTTAAACAGTATTTAATTAGTAGTTTAATTTAAATTTTTATTCTCAGTTGCGATGCCTTTGCAGGGTTAGTCCTTTCAAAATAGTTGCAAAAATATTTGATATTTTCATGTAAAAGTAACACTAATTTTAATTCTGTATTACCTACATTGATTCAGAATTACGATCAGCTTTAGTCGTTGTTAGGTTGCACTTTTCTGCGCAAAGGTGTATAAAAAAATTAAAAAGAATATAAAATACTTCCGGGTTCTGGCATCGATAAGACAAAAATTGGTCTTGTTCAAGCAATGAATTAATCCATCTCACTCAGTTAATAAATTACTTAATAATAAAATAAACTTATTTCCATAAATAATTCATTATTTAAGTTACTGTTTAGTATTTAGTAGGTACACTTATTATCATTTGTTATGTAACCTGTTTATTGACCCACTGTTGGGCTATAGGTGTGTCCCGGTTGACTCCAGATGTTTCTGTCTTGAGCCACTTCCCACCAATTACTTAAAAAGCGGAGGATTTCATCCCGCCCCCGTCTCCTCAATATAACCAGCCCAGCTCCACTTTGGATGTTATTTGGAAAAAAAATATATCGTCGTCATCTATTGATAATAATTCGTAACCAGAAATAAAGCAAGAACCTAACAAAATCTAGGTTTTTGTTAAAGATCAACAAGCCAATAGCTACCTAAATCAGTCTACAAAGACATGGTATCAATACAGGTTCTCTAGAATCGATTTCTTATTTATTTATTTCTTCATTATCATTTGACTTCAAGAACACGCTTCAGGTGGTTTTGTTTCTGGGCAGCAAGCACTTGGTCAATAGGGTGTCATTCTCCTAATATATAATCGTAATTTAAGAGAAACAAATAAAAACTTATTTGTTAATGCAGATTTGGTTAATACATTTTCATTGAAAAAAATTAGACAGAATTTTAAAAGACTTTAACAAATATCGATTGACAGTTTTCAAAACCATTGTATTTACAAAATAGCATTTCGGGTCCAACTTTTACCAAATATAATCGTCAATGTATGAGTTTAAGTAAAGTTGTGAGGTAAATATCTACCTTTATGAATGCTGGGTTGATCAACATACTATACTTAGTAAGTCTAATTAAGAAGTAACAGTTACTGATTGTTACATTACATTAATTAACTGTTTCTTTCAAATTTCACTTACTGTTGTTCTAATGCATATGAAGAAGAATAAGTAACTTCCGACATAACACTCAAAAAGGCAATGCAAAAATCAGAGCAATAAAACGCAGTTATCCAATTCACCCAAGCTGGCATCAACCAGAAATCTCAAACACGTATTCAAATACAGCAAGAGCTCAGAAAGCCTCTTTATAAGCCTCTTAACTTTCAAACGACTTCAAAACTTATCAAACAGTGTTTAAAAGAAGTCAAGTTGTCACCAGATTGTTGGTAAAAGGGTGCTAACAAAACGGTAGCATCGTGACGTCATCATAACGAGTGTTTGATCCGTTCAACAGGTGTCGGATATTCCACGATGTAAACAAATGCTGAAGATACGTTTACACGGAATAGATCTATGAGCTTATAGAGGCGGCTTGCAACACGATGTAGAGCTACACACTTTACAAAATCCGAATATTTATATTCACGACGTTTATACTTTTGAGTGTCTTGTAGGCTCCATTGGATCCCACTGACATCGTAGGCAAAGACCTTTCCGTTCTTCTTCCAAACCTCTCAATCTTTTGCATTTGTCTGACAACGCGCGCCCCTTGTAAATTTAATAAAGTATTTTAAATACATTGTTTTAATAAGTTATCCGATCACTCCCTGAAGGCCATTCTGATATTCTGTTTTAAACCAACAATTATTTTTCATGAAATATCGCCATTTCTATCACTTTCTTAACTCTACTAAAAGCTCGTCAAAAGGTAGTCGATTCAAACAATTGTTTCCTATGGTGTTGTAGACGGTATCAAGCAACGTCAAAATATACAATGCTATTGGAAATGGTACACAATCTAATAACAAACTATAAAGTTAATATCATAGCCAATACGTAATAAAATATATTAGTTAATCGGAACCTTTACGTAATTTGACATGGAATATTGGATAACGCAAACTAAAATGTCGCCATGAACTTACTCATTGATTCCTAAACACGTCCCAATCATCAAGTTATTTTGATTTGCTGATGATTTTGAAGTTGATTGATTTATATATCTACATATATCTATTATCTATCTATCTATAATATAATAAAATAATTATGGACAAATCTGGGGGCACGGCAGTGCCCCAGCCAAGTCTCGAGCAAAACGGGCACGGCCGTACCATCCTTTTCTCGAAGCGTTTCGCGGCTATTTCATCCCCCCTGTATCATCAATACGGACAAAGCTAGCGGTTTAGGTTTTTGATGACCTAGAGTAAGTATTAAAACAAGCTCAGCCTCACTGTTATTGTAATGTAAACAAAACTAATATAGTCACAAAATATTGATTTATTATTACAAATTAAGTTGAACAGGACTTGGCTCCTATGCGATCTCAAAACTTTTTACGATGGAAGAATTGCGTAGAGAGACTTGGCTCTTTTTACATTGAATGTTTTTGGTGGGATTTCTTTTGCCGGATGTCATATCGTGTCATGTACTGCTGAAAAATATTAAGAGCATATTTTCGGTAAATCGTAGAGTGCACTTAGCTATGTTTAAAACGCTATTACGCATTCCAGGTAATAAGAAATCGAACTGTAAAATTAAACAAACTGAAATTGGTAATTGGTATTGTCGTAAAATCAGATCCAGTACCATGGCGAAATTAGCGACCTAACGACCCACTTTAAAAAAAAACTATCTGTCATAAACAGGTCGGTGGTTGTACGATAACAAATGAATGTTGTTGCTGGATAGTTTACATATAAGGTACCTCATAATTCGCGTGCGAAGCCGCGGGTATCAGGTAGTATGATCATTAATCAAGTAATAGATTTTAGCTGAAAATGAGTAAAATTTTTGAATTTGTTATTCGACTCGAAAAATCTTAACCAGACTGCCGAAGCGATGTATTATTTATTACCTAGCGATTGATCTCCGTAGCGCGCTGACACATTTGTTATTGGTCTCGAATTAATTTCATGTAAAAAATTATGTATCAATTATTTAATAAATTCATTTTGAGCTGAAATTTTGTAAACTGATTCTGATACACAGATGAAATTTACCCCTTTTGGTTAGACATCCCTTTTGATAACACCCCGCATATTAAGATTACACTTGTTTAGATTTTAATAATATACAAATTATAATGTAGAACAGGCCTAAAAAAGCCAGTTAAGTCGCGGTTTGCTCGTTATAGTTAAGTTACATACCATAAGCATTATCTTTGTGCCAATATCACCTGCTAGACTAACTCGGATAAAAATAACTGTTTGTATTAATTACATAGGAAAAAATCCGGTTAGCCATTAATCAATCAGTCCGGTGTAGCAGTTAAAGCCTGCGCTCAGGCTAACTTCGTAGAAAACTATAAAAAAAAGAAACAAATCAATCAACCTTTGCTTATAAGCTTATAATCTCCATTACTGTTAAAATAATATATCACTAGATACTACAGTAATTAATCAGTAAAAAAAAGAGTCACGACTTCGAAGCTCAAACATAAGCTTCAAAAATAGC
This sequence comes from Diachrysia chrysitis, assembly GCA_932294365.1. NCBI lineage: Eukaryota > Metazoa > Arthropoda > Insecta > Lepidoptera > Noctuidae > Diachrysia > Diachrysia chrysitis. Next base: position 23,050,047 of record OW028641.1, read on the forward strand.
CGCTGTAGAAAATCCTCAAGCGGATAGAAAGCAATAAACCGGTTGCCCGGGGCTATGGATAAATATCGAGTCGCTTGCAAACACCCTGACGTGTGCCGAGCGCCTCTAAATCTCTCATCGCAGCCAGAAGAGTGCGGGCACGTGTCCTCCGCCTTCATACACCCCAGCCCGTCCCGAATATTGAATGTATCGTCTTTATTATATCCCGGTGCGGATTAGCGACTGTTTAAGTTTCCCCGACGAGCTAATAGTGACGCCTGCTCGAGGGAGCACGCTGTTTGCTGACTTTCTGGCGACGCTAGCATGTTTGCATATTATACATATGAACGATCTTCAATATATAATTCTTGTTCTAAAACAATATAAAAAAATAATTTCCCAGTCCCTCACGTAAAGCACATTGCTTAATTACATTAGTTCAAGTATTGTGTCTACAGTCGGCTCTGTGTTGTCTAAATGTACAATCTAGATATCATTTTAATCTGTTCAGGGATTTGCAACGAACTTAGGCCTTTTGCCGCAGAAAAACACGTAGAAGGAGTTTTGACAATAATTACATCCCAGAGCGTAGTTACTGTGACATAAATTAACGAACACAGAACACTAGTAATATTGACTTCGTGTGAAACTATTCAAACAAAAAAGGCTTTATTTAAAAGAAATAAACTACAACATAAGCATAGCCATATAGAATAAAAACATAGCTTTTAAAAACAAAAAACATTAGTTATGTGACAATTATGTAAATTTTCCGAATGACATGACGTAACAAATCAATTAAATTTATATAAAAATGATTTAAATTATATTGTAAAATTTGGAAAAAAAAATGTGTTAAAAAATGGTAGTACTGAAGTAGAATAAGGTTAATATCTTTATAACTGAAGACACTTACTTTTCTGCAGAAAAATGGCTACGTAAGTTTTTGATTTTATTGCTACGCCTAATGAATAACCGTTCTCCTTTGATCCTAGAATACCGTAAGGTAGTCTATGCATTTGATTATAATTTTATACCTGGTAATTTATACGTTTAGAAGTAATTGGAAATAGAAGTTCGGAAAACGAAGTGTTTTAGCTAGTTACCAGCAACCATTGAGAGGCTTGTGCCCCTAAAGTTATGCACGTATTGCACGTCAGTGGACCGGTAAAGGCTAAGTTTTATTGTACCAATAAACCTTATATAATAATTCTTTCACTGTCAACAATATGTTAGTTGCTTCCAGAGAATATTGTGTAATAATGCTATTTTGTTATACCTATTCAACATTAAGTAAACAGTCCGGTCAATATATTAACATAAATTTAAAAATATTGCTGTAACAGAACTCTATATAAACCATCAGAACATACAAAATATTGAATTACACGCGAATATATATCAAACAATTTCAATATTTATACATCAATAACTAGAGCTTAATTAACTTTTTGAAGCACCTTACTTCATTAACTACGGGTAACATACATACGGATTAAATCCAAATATTGATGTTCAACTTAATTAGTTGGTTCTGGTAGTATTTACAGGTCCGATCTATGAACTTTACGAATACTGCAATGCTATGTTTTCATAAATTAAATTATTTATATTAAGAACGCCGGTAAGTATTTTACTATTTAGCGTGATTTACTCCCGGGGTCTGAACCGCTGATCAATTTAATCTGTTGTCATAAAACTAACAACCAACATGAGAATCTACAACGAAAAGTGATTAACAAATTTTTGACTTGATCAGCCTTTCGAAAACAGATAATAATGAATAAAACATAAATTTAATTCTAGTAGTGAGTCCCACTGCGATACGATTTTTCTTGTACGACACGGAGACGTGTGCGTGTGTGACCACCAGTCGCCGTGTGTGAAACATTTATTGCAAATCAGACACTCTTCAAACAAAGAAGTACCTACTGTGAACAGTCAAGAAAAGAATTTGCGTGAAAACGTGCCCCTAAACCCTTATTACCTTACCTTTGTACAATTGTCTCGGGTCTGGGTGTTTGTGGTACCTTCGTTGTCTCTGATTCCTTAACGCAAGCTTTAGCTATTTATTTCAGCGCAATGTATGTAATGCTGTCCATATTTATGTATTTATATCGAAAGCATCTTTACAATGGCAACATCTTCGTAATGTGTGGGTGATTCAGAGAAATACGTGTTTTAATGATATTATTATTTTGAGCAGAAAATAAGATTGATAGGCGGTTGGTCTAGTCCTTAATGACCCTGACTGCTAAAACAGAGATGGTAGGTCCGATTCGCATCCAGGACAAATCTTTGTGTGAAGAGCATAATTTTTTGTCCTGCGTCTGGGTGTTATCTATAGTATGCTATAGTATAATATCGTGTAGTAGAGAGACCTTAACTCAGTATCAATGCTGTTAGTTCTGTATTTAAAATGTCACTCATCAGGTACCACCACAATCTTAAAATCAGCCCATTTTTTATGTTTAACTCTAAGTAGGACATAATATTATCACTAACTTTCATCATTTTAAACCATTTTTTACGCAAAAGAGGGGTGTTATAAGTTTTTCTATCTGCGTGTGTGTCTGTAGCTTCGTTACTTCCAAACGAATAGATTAAACTTGAAGGTTTTTTTGTTGTATATCTGTTGTAATCGAGATGATATTTGACTATAAAGTATAATTTATGAATTTAGGTTTTTAGCTATTCAGAATTTAAAACTTATCAGGTAATTTCTAGATATTTTATTTATACATATTAGTCGAGGCATTTTTGTTTTTTAGTAATAGTAAGTAATTTGAGTAATGTTTTGACGCAGGTGTTGCGCGTGTCGCGGGCCCAGCAACGCCGGCGCCGGCGGTGCGAAGGCGAACCTCCCTCTGATCTGCCTGGTGCCCCGCGACGACGCGCGCCTGCCCGACCAGGCCGGCGGCAGCAAGCCGCGCCCCGCATCAGCCGGCATCGCTGCCCAGAGCGACTTCCAGCTACTCGATGAAGATTACATCAAGAAACACTTCAAGCTACCACAGAGAGCATTGTACCTCGATCCCTTTAGGTAGTAACACAATCAATGAATTATATTTTATTTGCCATTAAGGTAGTATTACAGAATAATTAATTGCACTCCGTAGTAGTGTCCATTAATTATGTTACAAAGTACAATTGACATTTACCAAGTAGGTACCGTTATTTCTCGATTTGTCGAATATAAAAAAACTAAAGAGCGATAAACCCTCCGTGATCTCCAACAACTGAAACGCTATCTAATATCTACTATCTAAAAAATTATGGGTATTTAAGGTGTTTAATAGATAAAATAAATGTAAAACTATTTTCTTCCAGACGCCCCTTGATCACGTTCCCTATGACTCAGGAAGGTTCCAAGAACTTCAACTTGGCACGCAAGTGCAAAATCAATCAACAAATTCTTGATGGTTTTTTGGACCCAAGCGAAGCCATATCTGCACCAAGTGTCTTCGTAAGTACAGTCACTACAGTCTTGCGTCCGTTGTTAAAAGATAAATTCGATTAGTAGCGCCATCTAGTAATGGAACAGAATAACAAATTCAGTTTACGTAAACATGTAACAGATGTCGCTGTTTTAAGATGATAATTCTATACGAAACGGGAAGATGGCGCAGTAACGAAAATTATTAATTTGATAGACCTTTTAGATTGCTGACGATTACTTGCTAAATCATTACTATTATTCTGTACTATTACTGCTTAAATCCTTCCTGAAAACAGCCAGTCAGCATCAAATTTGTTAAAATTTCACTACTTTATTATTAATAGGATTCTAAGGATAATGTATTTTTAACAGCCATACGCGAAAACTGAAGCAGATAAACGTAAAGAGTCCACCGAAGATGATGAGGAAATAATTTACATTTTACAACTGCCAGACTGGGAGTTCAAATGTCCAGTTCACAACGAGTCTATCCGCACACCGAGGTACTTTTCAAATCTTATAGTTTTTTTTATTATTTAAACAGAATATTTTATTCAAGTTTGTATGGCTTCAATCTACCTACATAGGTATACAAATATGCTTTACGCCTAAACATCAATATTACTTCATACTCAAAAACAATTTGCAAGGTGACTAGTGTTGCTACGCTGCACCTTTTGGTTTTACTTACTTAGTTACTTACTTACCTAATAATAACGAATTAATATTTTGACCACAGATACGCTTTGTCAAAATTGTTTACATGTTTCTAATCTATGTGTTTATTATTTTTGATGTGATTAAGTGATGTAGCAAGCGTATTTTCAAAAGTAACAGGAAGCAGTTTTGTTTCTTTTCAAAAATAAAGGACTGTTTTCTATGAGTATAATTTGCCGTCGCCAGTAATAAGTAAGAGTACTTTTTTTCAAATTACACCATGCCTTACGATACTAATCTTTATTTTACAGATTCATATGGCACTCTTGCAAGAAACCGAAGAAAGGAAAGTCTAGTGAATTGCAGCGTGGAGGTGGACCAATGAATAAACCAAAACCGTGGTTACTAAGCAGACATACTGATTTCGATTTATTGTCTCAGTGGTAGCTTTATTATAATAAGAAATGGGGACCCCGTACACTTCGTCTACAATAAAATGTGAAAATGAAATAAAAATGGAATGACAGTATTTTGTGGTTTTTATCAAGTAGATACCTGTTACTGTTTGCCCAATTTCTCTCTCCAAAATTTTCTTTATTTATACTCAGCCAATGTTGATTCGCTCTAAGTTAGCTGACAGCTCCATACCGCTTAAAAAGTCTAGTGGTATTCTGATTGCACTTCTTTCATCTCCTTCGTGATTAAGCTAAAGCAACATAATTATGCTCATTTCGTAGCATTGCTGCTCACACCAAACGCTTGCTTTCTAAGGAAAAGGCTTTGGGGTGGCGTAACTTTTGCGAATCTCGTATCTCTCCGTTGCCCTTCGGCGCTAGTATGACTGAAAATAGTGTTTCCGGGAATCCCAATCAAATACTTATAGGCTTATATTTAACTTACCACCAGATATAGTAACAAATAGCAGACAAAAATAGTAAATTATCACCAAAATGAAACTCGCATTTTAATGTAAAATTATAACCAAAGTTTTAACACTTTGCTATCCTATATAAGTAAAATGACTCCAAGTAAATCATGAGTAACCCAAAAATAGTATATGAACACCAAAATTAAACCAACATTTTAAAGTAAAATTATAACTAAAGTTTTTAAATTCTGCTATCCTATTTAAGCAAAATGAGTCCAAATAAATCATTGTTATCCCAAAAGTAGTAAATGATCACCAAAAGTAGTAAATGATCACCAAAATTATACCAGCGTTTTAATATAAATTATAATCAAAGTTTTACTCATACTCAGAAAGAAACGTTTACCAAGTGTAAATGTTTATTTCTGAATATTTTTGAAAACAACTTTTCAAAAATCCCCCAAGAAGTTGTTTTCAAAAAATGCAAAGTCGGTTCTAAGGTCATAAAAAAAAACCTGCCAACCTAACCAAATGTGTCGGGGTTGGCAACGTCGTTTCTAGGGGTCACAAAAAAAACCTACCAACCTAACCAAATGTTTTGCTTATAAATCAGGAATAAATACGGGTGATTAACACAGTGATTTATTTAGGCAAAAATAATACATTACAGTCTGTCAAGAAAGTCATGAAAAAAGGGGAGGGCGCCACCATAATTTACATGGTATCCCTATAAACTTTGGGTGAAAGGTTTTGATACTTTATATTTTATAAAATAGTAGTTACTGATTCCCTTACTTTATTAAGACCCTTTTACTGTGACATATATCTATCTGACACTCAGTGTGCAAAAACAATGTTCCTCTTCTTATTTCCATTCAAATTACATTTAATTGGTGCCTAAAAGTTATGTATTCTGAAGTTATGTTTATAACGTGGTTTTATATAAATTTGTAAATTAGAATATAATATATGTGTGTGTATAGTGTAAGAAGAAAATTTGTCTTGACCAACCCTTGTTTTCATCCTTTCAGTTACTTACATTTATCTATTACAAATTGCAAAGTTCGAGGGTTTGCCTGTCGTCTTAATTTTTGCAGCTCAGCTGGTAAAATATCGTAATTAGCACAATTGCAAAAAAAATGACAAGATTTTATTACATATTTCTTTATTAATCAGAATCCAAATAATCAGGTCGAGGTATTTGACTCCCGAAATGTTGCCTGAAACTCCTGCATTGGTTCACTTCTGACTCTTCAGGTTCACTTGAAATCGCTAACTGAGATGACAAATCTGTTTATATCATCATAGAGACTTCCTCCACGGACAAAATATTCATTTTTAATTTAGATGACATGGTCAACACATTTGTTTTGTAGGTCGGCATTTCCTTTGTTTTCCAGACGTAACAAATTTACTTCCATTCGTTATGGCTACGTCCACTATGCACCGAATTTTGCTTTCAGAAACACTGAAATCAATAAACCATGCTTATTAATAAATAACTACAAAAAAAAAATAACACGAAAAGATCAAAACCGTTGAGTCGTAGTATAATAAATTGTAAACAAATTTCATAACCTTAACGAAATATAAACAATGATAAAAATAGATAAAATATACCTATTAAGCAACAAAAGATTGTCTAAGATTATTATTTCCTTTAATGTGTTTAGCATTAAAATATATTTACATACCAGATACTTTGCTGTTCGACCGTAAACATCGTCTTTGCTCGTCCCAGCTCGAAAATCGGCCATAAACTCGTGAAAAACTTTAAATATAATTTGTCTCGCACCACTCCTATAAACATTCTGATTCATTTTTGTCTCAAAACGGTTACACGGTAAAAAAAACTTGAAATAGCACGAAAAACATAATGAACATGAACTACAAAGTTACGATTTGACAGTTTGAGTACTCAGTTTGACAATTATTCAGTGTTGCCAGTATTAGGAAAAGCAGTAGTTCCTAAAACAATCTTTTCATGACTATCTTGACAGACTGTAATTTGGTCGTCAAGATTTGGTGATCATTTACTAAATTTGGTGGTCGAATACAATTTAAAGTGGAGTCGTCACTAAAATAGCTGGTACTATTGTATTATTAGACTTTATTTTTCTGATGTTAAGTAGATATTTTTGGTTACAAAACTAAGGGTATCAAAGCATTTTATGGTGGTCATTATATTTATCCCCATACTTATAACATAGATTCAAACGATTCCTCGTCCTGGTTTGTAGGCATTACTAATAATCTAGCGCCTCCTTTTCTTAACTACATGCTCTGTGTATAATACTTTCTACCTGCATCCCCTACACCTGATGTTTCTACTGATCCTATAAAATATCTCTTCTATATGGCAGAACTTACCCGTGCTCTGCATAGTCTGCAAGATCCATCACCCGGTATTGACGGTGTCCCTTATTCTTTTATAATTAAATCCTCCCTGGCCTCTGCCTGCATAAATTCATGAAAGACTCAAATTAGTTTCCATTTCAAAACCTGACAAAAATCTAAACGAACCATTGCACTATCTTCTGTATTAGCAATATGCAAATTATAAATTCTCGTTAAAAATAGGTTAGAGTGGATAGTGAAGCACAGAGGCATTCTTCCTTAATCTTAGTTTTGCTTCAGGCGGGTAATGGGGACCATAGATAGCCTCAGTGTCCTCTCTACCGATATTTGGCTTGTCTTCTTCGATGACAAAGATTTGATCGATGTTTTTCTGGACATAAAAGCAGCTTATGACAACGTGCCGTTCCGATGCTCAAGCAAAAATCGTTCCAGCCTTGTTTGAGCATTTCAGCTGTGTATCCAAGAGAGACTGAATATTGCACTTTCTTATATGCTCATGGCGCGATCGTTCTCTTTTAGAATCAATGGAACACTTTCTTCTCCTAGACATGTTCGGAGGAATCCGTTTGGAGTCTATTATTATATCATTTATTCGCCTTGGATTTGGGTAGATCCGTAAATTGTTTCTGTATAATTTTACAATATGCTAAGGCTTCTAAAGGCTCTTATAGGTCATCTGTAACTTCGGCTAGAAGACTGAATTCAGCCTTATTCTATTTAAATAATCACTTCGATAGTCTCGACCTCTCAATTTCGGTTGCTAAATGTTTGGGAGTCGTTTTTACTCATTAATCTGCCAGAAAAACTGAAAAGCAACAAAATGGTAAATAAAGGTTTATTTTATTAACCATAATAACTAAGTGCTTAAGGTTAAATAGGTTAAAGGTTTCCTCATACTCTCCGGCAAGATTAACGATGCCGTCGTTGACATGTTGTGCGGGACCAATGTATGTGCCCTGCGGAAGAGGTACGGCGGCATTCGTCCCATTGCCGTGTAAACTAGATTATGATAGAAATAGAGCAAATTTGTTGCAAATTTTATGGTGAGGTCTTTCAGAAAAATTTTGGCCCGTGCAACTTGGTTATGGCTCCAAAGAACACTGTAAGGCTGCCGTACAGGCGTTGTCGACCAACCTAAATTCTGGCAAAGGTGAGGTCGTCTTGAAGGTTGACATGGAAAATGTAAAAATTTAGAGCTTAGATAAAGGGACACTTGCTGGCGGAAACGAAAAATAAATTACTCTAAATATTAGTTTTCTTTGGCAATGGCCCCGATTCTGTTTAATCCACTAAACATATTTTGCGCCATCGGTATCTTTTTCATTTGTACACAATTAGAAAAGGACAGACAAAAAATAGTCCTGTCAAATTAGCTTCGACTAAATTCTCATAAAAATGTACCGACACGGAGTAACGTGTACACTAACTAACATCTTAACTATTTTATCGGGACAACCTTTTAGTATCCGCAGTGCGCTGCCAGCAAGGCAATCACCTTGCCCGAGGCTTGAGGAAGTATTCATTTACCTTTTGGGGTTGAAACACTTGGACCATGGGGTCCGGGTGCACACCTTTTAAAGATCTGGCAAAACGTCTTGTTGACTCCTCACGTGAACCAGGGGCTGGTTCTTACCTTGGACAGAGAATAAGCATTGCCATACAACGTAGCAATGCCACGAGTCTTTTGAGTACACTTCCAGTGGACAGCGATGTCGATGAAGTTTTTGACGCAATTTTAGGGTTCCGTACCCAAAGGGTAAAACGGGAACCTATTACTAAGACTCCGCCGTGCGTCCGTCTGTCCGTCTGTCCATCTCTCCCCAGGCTGTATCTCATGAACCGTGATAGTTAGACAGTTGAAATTTTCACCCTTTCGTGCGCGAGTCCGACTCGCACTTGGCCGGTGTTTTATTAGTTACCGGTTTAGTTTTTTTTAAGTGTATATAAATATATAGTTAAGTGTGTATATATTTAAATATGTAAATAGTAAATTAATAAATGAGAATTCAATAACAATACTATTTCTAGTTCTTAAACTAATGTAAGTATACCTAATTAATTTTTAGTGCAGCTACAGTATGGAAATTGGAGTTTCTTTTTCATATTTTGTTTTATCAAGCGTTTTTGTAACCGATATAGAAGTCTTAGTTTCGTTTGTACAACGACAAAAAAACTCATCTTGTATGCGTCGACTAGAGAACATACTCGGTTTTTTTTTTCGTCGTTTGAAAAGAGATTATCCCCGAACGTTAGCTTAACAATTAACGATCAACGTGCTTATATGCATGGACAATAGAACAAAATTATAAGGTGTTCTTTAATATTTACGTATAAAAATGCGCACGGGAATCTAGCAGCTGAGCGACTAAGTCACAGTATACAGTAATATTGGGGCGTGAGTCAGAACATACCACGAAAAATTTACTAAAATATTGCTGTCAATCTTGCATTGACAATATTATTGAGTACTAGCTGGTGCCCGTGACTTTGTCTCCAAGGTCCTATCTATCTTTATACAAACACTAGCTGTCCCCCGCGACTTTGTTCGCGTGTTTTAGTTTCAACGGTTTTTCATTTTTGCAACATTTTTCATTTATGCTCCGCTCCTATTGGTCGTTGCGTGATGTTATACAGCCTATAGCCTTCCTCAATAAACGGACTATCTAACACAAAAAGAATTACTCAATTCGAACCTGTAGTTCCTGAGATTAGCGCGTTCAAACAAACAAACAAACAAACAAACAAACAAACTCTTCAGCTTTATAATATTAGTATAGATTTATCAAAATTGGTTCGGCGGCTTAGTAGCAGGCGCAACTTTGAGATACCCTTGTTCTATATTGTGTAATGTTTGTAAGTTATTACTAAGTATTTTTGATGATGATCTCACCAATAGTAACGCTATAGTTTTTGAGGATAGATGTAAGGATGAAAATGATTATATTGATGGTAAGGCAAAAGTTACAGGTAGCTACTGCTATAAACTATTAAACGCATTTTTCTATTAAAATATTTGTCCAAATGATCTAGTGTGAAAGACAAAGTTTATCTACCTACTTTAAAAACCTAGAGCGATAAAAGTATTGATTTTTCTAGCTGCCCCCCGCGACTTCGTCCGCGTGTTTTATTTTTAATCGAGAGTTATTTAAAAACTACGATATCTCCTAAGATATTTATTGAAATCAAATTCGGTAAAGGGCAATTTTGTGCAAAATTAAATATTCATATAAATATATTTTTGGATTCAGATATCATGTTCAAAAAAACACCCTCGCAAATAATCGATTATTTTAGAACAAATTTGATTACTATAAAAAAAATAGCTCCCAGACGACAGTTTTTTTTTCAACTGACTTGACACTTATCGTTGTATTTTGGATAATTCACACAATATCTTTATAAATTAAGGCCTATGTGATTTGATGTATAAGCTATATTATTAAAAGACATTGATTCCATCAATCTATTAAAAAAGAACTAAGATCTTCCTACATACATGTAATTATTAAATGTCTTTAACCATAAAGTTTCATTAAAATCCATTTAGTAGTTTTTGCGTGATAGAGTAACAAACATCCATATTAGGTACATTCTCACAAACTTTCTCGTTTATAATATTAGTAAGGACGTGCAGCTAGTCTTAGTATAACGATTAAGCAGATCGCAGACTAGACCGCGTCACACGTGTCTGAATTTTCTAGAGTAAATAAATAGAGTACAGTAATCATAGGGAACGACTAAGCGTGTGATCAACTTTAGGCACCTGTCCCATCGGCAGCGATGAAACTAGTAACTGTCGACTATTTTCTCGCTCAAGAAACATACTACAAGTTGTTGATCCTGTGTAAATAAAAGACACTTATATTTTTAATTAATAGCTGACTGTTTACACTGCCGCCGGCGAGAACTCTTTCTGCATTTGATTTTCACGGCGACAAGAGCTATATTCGCTTGGCGATCACTTACCGAGGGACAACCCAGCGGTCATTCTGCTCCAAATTGCAGATGTGTGTTAACGCATTTACTATGAATTCATAACAATTATTGTTGTCTTGTGTTGTATAGATTGACACTGAGCGAGTGGTGCGAGTATCGCCCGTCGCACTCGCCACTCGCTGTAGCCCAGTACAAAACTATCGGAACGACACACTCGCTTGTAGCTGCTCGACAATTACTCGTCTCTAGTTCATAGCTCTACCCGCACCTCGCTTCTCGTAGCCGGTGGGCCATTGCATTGGCGGTTTTATCTGCTGTACCTACTTACCGTCTTAAATTGATACTTCTTTTTTGATTTTATTTATTATAATCAATGAATACTGTCCAGTTGAAGTGAAATTGTTTTTTTTCATAAGTATAGATTTATATCTGTCAGTGTGTTTGTCGGAAAAGAAAAATTAAAAGCTTTTGGATAAAATTTGTAAAATGAAATAATTTATTTCATAACTATAAAATAGTAAATTACATAAATTTAACGTATAAATTACATTATAACTATAACTAACAATGGCAGGCCAGAAGTTAATCTCTAAACTAGCGGATGTGTAAGTAAATTATTTTACACTCCTTTTCTCGGCGCAGTAGTTGTTGTAGACACGCGTTCTGCGCTGCAAAGACAGTGGCAGCAACGAGTTGGTACAATTTTCTTATTTTCAATGTTTCAAAGCAAAGAAATCTAAACTAAAATATCAACTATGGAGTATGGAGGACGTCGATGTAGAGGCAGTGTAGAAGTGTTCACTGAGTTTACATTTTTTGGAGGCCTTTATCTCTGCGGCATTTTTCACTATATACCTAATCTGGATCATGCATCATTATATTTTGCCGTTTTTATGTAATCTGTGCATAAGGATCCCATGTTATTGATATTGGTTCTTTTTGAAATTATTTAATGAACCGCAGCGTATCTTCTTGAGACCATTGCATTAAGTATAAAGTAATTAAAAATGAATTAAGACACACTAGCTAGACGGAACTAGCGCGGCAAAACGTCTGTAACGAATAAATAGTACTTAATTATATCTTGCAGGATGCTACGGAACCCTTCGTGTGCGAAACAGAGTTGCACTTGAGGGTTTTTTTACGCTATGACTGGTATAATTGGAACTGTAAATTCGTGTGGTATGACTAAACGTTTTTCTTTTCGTTGTTAGCCCCCTAGCTAAACCTGGATACGACACATTGGGTATGTCGGCGCCTATAATAGTACAAATGAATCCTCAAGGAAAATGGGAGAATTCAAAACCGGAAAGTTTGGATGAAGAAAGATTGAGAGCCGTTATTCAGCATTTAGTCAATTCTAAGGCGATATCTGCGGCACAAAGCTATTGTTGCCAATGTGCTGCCGAAAATCATCAGGTACCTACTGTTTAATACACCTTTTAACTAGGCGCGATAGAGGCCAATGACGCCAACGTGGTAGCTACTATTTGGTCAAAGAGAATTGAATTGAATCATTGACACAAAAAAAAGAAGACGCTTTATTCATTGCCTTAGATTTTATTGATTCTGATATATTTTCTCTTTTATGTTCAATCTGCAGACAGATTATGCTTTAGTAAACTTATATATTTACTGTCACTCGGTCTGGAATGCAGGTGTCGATTGTGCGTTTCATTGTTAGAAAATATTGTACTTATTGTAGTATTGTTGGAGGTGTGACTAAACTTATATCGAGTTCTACTTAAAATTGAATTTCGTTTAATTATAGACTTCAGGAAATCAGCAGTATATACCTGTCGTGTTGATGCCGATTTCCCCTGCCAATCAGTGCCCTTTTGATATGGAATGTGAAGTTCAAAAGATGAAGGACGCAGAGAAAACAAAACCGAGTAAAAAAAAGGCTCATAGGGCAGCAGAAGTAAAGGAGGAAGAAAAAGAAAAAGACAAGAGAAAGCTTAAAAAACGTGGTTTTGTGATGCAACGCCTTACTGACTTTGATTTACTGTCACAGTGGTGATATTAACCCAGACCATAAAAATGTAAAATTTTGTTACGTAAACATGTTTTAAATTATATATTTAGTTGATTGTTTCTAATTTTTCTTTGTAAACCTTTTATCATCCCTATATTTCAACTTTTATAATTTTTCTGCTTTGAAGAGCAGTAATTATTATTGGGGAACTAAAGTTTATCCATTCCCTGGCCACTCAACTATTGTTTGCTGTCAAGTTAAATGTTACGTCGTCACACATTAAGGTTGCGTTTCCACCAGAGATGTATGAGGAGCGTAGCGAGTCCAGAAATATTGGTGGACGTTAAGTTGCTGCATTTATGTATTTATATTATCGCGGAAAGCGTGGTCGTAAAAAGCACCGCCACCCGGAGGTTGCCGGCTGGCCGCAAGGCAGAGCGTTGTTATCATGCGGTTCATACCTGCCGCAGCGGCACGCCGCATGACAGGCATTCAACCAGTAGGTACCGTATTTACTATTGTGTCTGTTTTTGTTAATTTAAACTTTGTTTTAGGTTCTTTTAGGTATTTCGAAATGAAGATTATAAGCATAGAGTAGAAAATGGGAGCAACGAACAAATTCTCGCCACCTTAATATTTGATTAAAATTAGTAGGTACATAAACAGTCCTTTTTATTTTTAATCCTTGCCTTTATGATTGACTAATTTTAAATCTCTTACAAATATTTTAACAATAAAGCCTACCTTTGACCGCCACATAGGGTTGCCAACTAAGGTAGGTGGACCATGGAAGGCCATGCTCCTTTGAAGGCCAACTATATAAAAGTCATATTTATAGTCACGTGATGAGAAATTCCTTCCACTCATACAAAGCTCCATCAAACTTAAGGACACAGAGGCGGCGGCGAGTCGATCGCGTTGCTATTTTGTCTGTGCGGTTCCTCGCTTCTTAGACTCCGGCCGGCGACGTTAAAATTGTAATTTAGCGCGCTCAGCTAAAGTTAAGTTTTTATGTAAATAACCTATTATTTTCATATTCTTTTTACTATAAATTGTTATAAAAGGATTTTTTGTGGTACTAAAGAAAAAATATAATAATTTAGCTTCGATTTTAGTTAAAATATCGGCAGTGTTCCTATGAAAGCCGGTGGTTCCTTATAAGGCCAATAAAAATTTGATGGTTGGCCTTGCTAGGAACATTGACTATTCTAATGAAAATATGAACACACGCTTTTTATAACCTGTCAAAAGCGATAAAATTTTTTAAATTATTAACAATTAATTTATGAATTGGGCCTAATATTTCAGCCTCCAGTGATAATAATACGTACATAAATACGTTTTTCTTGATATTTATAATATTTAAACACCAGGAAAAGCCATTAATACTATTTAAAATTGAATATGTATTAACTTGTCAAAATGACAATAAACAATTCTATTTGCAAGAAACTTCACAAGGAAGTTATACTGTGAAAAAAATAGCCATAATATATAAAGTACTCCGTGGTCTCCAGCGACGGAAGCGCGAAGGCGCGGCGACGAGTGCTCCGCGATCACGACAGTCAGGACGTACGCGTGGTCGTTGTGGTGCTTCGCTTCGGTGATCGTTGTGCAAAGTGTGTGTTGTGTTTTTATGTTCATATAGTTTAATATGTGTTTTTATTAGCAAATAAGATTTTAATGTCATCGGACATAATATGCGACGAGTCTGATGGCAGTGTTGTCCAACCCACGTCAGCATCTGCAGATGTTTTGGTAAGCTGCCTATATTGTCCCCAGGCACGTTTTTTCAAAGGTAATCGGGGCTTGAGGATACATTTTGGGAAGGTCCACAAATCTCAAAATGTGTCATCTAGTCCTAATCCTTGCTCTGTACCTCCAACTTCTCCTTCACAATCAACAAAGTTACCATTTTGGCAAACTTTATCTAATTTTAAAAATTCTGATCCCGTTTTAAAACGTGTTCCTCGGGGTGTGAGACCTTCAGTTGCTTCTTATCTTGCTAAATGTGTTCGTCTTGCATCCCAACAAAACACGCTAAGTGCCTGGGAACAACTACTCACCTTCCCATGCAAAATTTTACATGTACAGAAAAATTTAGCAACAAAAAAATCTCTTACCGCTCAAATCAAAGATAATTGCAGTTTTTCACACCCGTCTTTCGATTCTAAATTCCCTTCACAAAAATACCACACATCCGGCGATATTTCTCGTATTGTCCAATCTAAACTTAGTGAAGGTGACATTCGGGGAGCCGCCAAAATTTTGTTTAGTAGTGACGAGGCCGCACCATGCTCTTCAGAAGCCCTGACCGCTCTGAAGAGCAAACATCCAGTTCCTGTAGGTAGCCTCACTTTCCCTGACCCACCAGACCCAAATTTACACACATTCACACGTTGGTTCTACCTACAGACGTACGGCAGCAAAAATTTGTTGTAAGTTTTACAGCAAATTTTTATCCGATAAATTCCAGCCTCTTCAATTAGGTTTTGGTTTAAAAGGAGGCTGTGAAGCTGCCGTACACGCACTTTCCACATATTTGACCTACAGGGAAAATGAAGTTATTCTAAAAGTTGACATAAGGAATGCCTTTAACTCAGTTAACAGAGACACCTTGTTGGCAGAAGTTAAAAGTGAAACTCCCAAAATTTACAGTTTTCTTTGGCAATGCTACAGAAACCCTTCCAAATTAGTTTATAAAGACAATCTTTTGAATTCCGCTGTAGGTTGCCAACAAGGAGATCCGCTCGGGCCGGTCATATTTAGTTTGGCCATTCATCCAATTATCAAGGAGCTAAAGTCAAAATTTAACGTTTGGTATTTAGGCGACGGAACCCTAGGAGGCGACGTTAACACAATAGCCGAGGATTTAATAACATTAAAAACTAAATTAAACTCATTAGGCCTAGATTTAAACAGCAATAAATGCGAAATTTACATCCCACAAGATATAATCATTTAGACCGACAATGTACGCTACAGAAAATTAAATCAATAGCCCCGGATATAAAACTTGTTGAAACATCATCTTTACGCCTTCTAGGGTCCCCGGTTTTAGAAGAATCCTATCAAAATTTCATTGACGGAAAAATTCAAAATTTTCAATTGATTTCGGATAGACTCTTCAAAATTTCACTGCATTCAGCTATAACCTTAATTCGTTTCTGTTGTTTTGGTCCAAAATTTACATATTTTCTTAGCTCTTCTCGTTTATGGAAACATTTACCTCTTTTGGAAAACGTTGACCAAATTATCCGGTCCACCTTAACGTCGATCTTCAATGTGACTTTGGACGACCGAGCTTGGTCTCAAGCCACACTGCCGATCCGTTTTGGAGGGTTAGGTGTCAGTAAAGTTTCCAGTTTAGGCCTACCAGCATTTCTGTCCTCGGTCCACAGCACTGAAAAGTTAACCAGGGAAATCTTAGGGTCTTCTCTGGTTGATTGTCAGATTCTGTGCATGACTCAGGCAGTAAATAGTTGGAAATTGTCCTGCCAGGGTACGGATCTACCCGAACAACGTTCTTCCCAGAGGCAATGGGATGAGCCGCTTTGTAGTTTGATACGGAAAGAATTAATTGACACGTCAATCAATACTGCAGAGCGCGCTCGTCTCTTGGCTGTGGGAGAATGGGAATCGGGTCTCTGGTTACAGGCACTCCCGTCAACCACACTTGGAACAATGTTGGATAACAATGCCTTCCGGCTCGCCATGAGTCTGCGCCTAGGAATAGCTTGTGTTGCAAATCATCGTTGTCAATGCGGTGAAACAGTCGATTGCCTTGGTCACCATGGCCTGTCCTGCAGCAGGAGCGCAGGGCGTATATCCCGCCACGCAAGCATTAATGATATTATTCGTCGCGCTCTTGTCACCGCCGGTATACCAGCTGTTTTAGAACCCAACGGTTTGGTACGCAACGATGGTAAGAGACCTGACGGTATGTCTTTGTTGCCATGGAAGTTAGGTCGGCCTTTGGTGTGGGACGCAACATGCGTCGACACCCTTGCGCCATCCCACTTTCTCTGTTCGGCGGGCTCTCCCGGCGCTGCTGCTGGAGCTGCGGAAACCCTAAAACGGCGAAAATATAGTAATCTTATTGGTAATTATATTGTTGAGCCGTTTGGGGTTGAAACGCTCGGGACATGGGGACCAGGTGCACGAGTCCTTTTTAAGGAAATAGCAAAACGTCTGGTCGACTCTACCCGTGACCAGAAGGCTGGCATTTACTTTGCCCAAAGAATATGCATAGCAATCCAACGTGGCAACGTTGCCAGCCTTCTGGGCACGTTTCCCGTCATTGACAACGATGACGATGAATACTTTGATGCTTGTTAGTTATTTAGTTACTTATTTTATATAGGTACGTTATAAGTTTTAATTTTAATATAGCTTAAGTTTTTGTGTTTGTATAAATTGATTCTGTAATTTTCGTTTGTATTTGTAGAAAAATAAATGAACACTTAGTTTTTATTTATAAGTACGTATCGATCGAAAGTTAAAGCAATGTTCAATGATTATAAAATTATTATTTATATTTATATAACTGATTATGTGTCATTATAAGTTAGGTTAGGTATTTTATTAAATATAAAAAAGGATGTCACAGATGATAAATTTTAGTTTGGCCTTACAAAGAACGGACCCATAAGAAGGCCATTATAGGCAAAAAACAATATTTATAATTTCATTGTAAAACGCACTGAAAACTTATTTGTTACCGATATAATACTCATTACTATAATTTTTATACAATTTCCATTCATATATCCTTAGTTATACGATGGTGTTGAAGGATTGTTCGTTGAGGTTTTTTTCAAGAAGATTATAATGTTAGGCATTTAATTTTTTATTTAAATGAAAGAGCTCTTTATGTGGTTTTAGTAAAAGCGGATATTTTGATTATTACAATTCTAGTTTTAAGTTGAACGACTGATTTATAATATTGGCCTTGTATGGAGCCTTGTTCCTTACAAGGCCGTTTAGAAGAGCTTTATAAAAGTTAAGTTTAAAAAATAGTGATGACATCTAGAATAAAAAATAATAATTTAAATGATACACAATAAAACAAAGCGTTAATTAATTATAAGTTTCTTTCATTTATCCAGTAAATGAACTAATAATAACTGTTTATTCGTTAGAGTGGCATTTCATGGTCCACCTACCTTATATTGTTTTAAACATTATTAAGTATACCGTTTTTTACTAAAACATACTTTTTACTGTTGAACAAAAATAAAGTATACAAAATACTGTTTTCAGCATCAAAATGCAAACACATTATTAAGTATGTGTTAAACTTAGACGCTCACATAAATTTGTTTTTATTTAAGTAGTCAGTGCAGCGCAAACAAACAAATCACACTGCGTTTGTTTGTCATTGATGTCTTCGGTCACATTTGATCATTTTGACAAATTATATATAATCTAAATTTGTATAGACTCAATATTGAATGGATGATTTATATTCAGAATTAACAAATTTCAAAGTAATTTATCAAAAAATATCAGAAGACAAATATTTTCTTGAAATGAGTACTGTCCAAAAGTGGAGTCATTTATTACTTAGTAAACACTTCAGAAGAATTTAAAAACATAACTAAAATTGTGTGAAATCTACTTTCTGTTCCCGCCACCTCAGCATTTACTGAAAGAGTTTTTTCAGTAATGAATGCTAAGTGGCGGGAGGATAGAAATAGAGCATTTATTAATTTAATAAAAAAATTAGCTTCTCATTTAATTTAATTTCAGTTATAATTGTGATGAGGCGCATGAAGTTTTTAAAAAAGATTGTAAAATAGTAAGTTGTGCGAGAAGCTCTAAAAAATATGTATTTAAAACAAAAAGTACCTAGTTAAATAAAATACTGTTCATTTTTCTAAAATACTGTTTAATATTCTTCATAGACCTGAATATACTTTAAAAAAACACGTCTAAAATTCTATACATTCTTTTACCTTAACACTAGTGTCGCTTTAAACTTAAAGCGACTATGGCGTCTGGTGGGCCTATTTTATATGACTGGGTTTAAGCCGTGGCCAGACATGTGATTATACTTTATGCACACGTTTTCAAAACAGTTGAATAATTTTTTTGTGCACAAATACTTAGGTTAATAATAATATGCCAGTCTTATTTATCGCAAAGGTGTTGGCAGCTCTAGTCACCCGCCGCGTGCTTGCCGGAGCGCTATTGGCTCGAACAGTCGAGTTTTGCTGCCCGCGCTGGTTAACACACCTCCAGTGTGCAAACAAATCCCCTCAACTGTCTTTCTGCGATCTTTTTACGTGACGCGTATCATAAAGAGGAATAAAATAAGACCAGTAGTATCTTCGATGAAAATTGTTTAATATGAGATTGCTGCAATGAAAAACTCAGGTACTTTGTCAGCAGAACATTTATACCATGTACGGCTTCTTAACAATAATTGCCAAAATACAGAACTTAACAATAAGGACATATTTTCAGGTCAACTACAGTTCTAGAGTAATTCAGTGATAACGCCTAACAATGAGGTTGGAATGAATCTTAAAAAAAACAATTGAAGTATGTATCTTATAAATAACCTTCACTCATTTGATCAGCTGCATGTAGGGTTGCCAGATGGCCGGGAAATCCGGGAATGTCCCGGAATTTTTCGTCTGGTCCCGTGTCCAGTAATTAGACCTTATTGTCCCGGATTCCGAAATCCCACTAGTTTTTTATAACAATATACCTTCTAACAACGAATAATACGGCTAGCCCGTATGAGCGCGTATCGTATCGTATCCATCAACGAGTAAGAAAAGGTTCACAGGTTTTAACGATAAATGGACCACTGACATCCTGATTTTAAAGACTGGATTTATTTATTTATTTATTTAGATTACACATATAATTACGGGCAAACACAACATTTACAACACAGACGCCAATTACCGTTTAGCTAACTTGTGTAGAAAACAGAGGTCAATAGCGGCAAACAATTTAGGGAATGAAGAACAAATAGAAGTCATTAAACATGACAAACATTAAAACACGACAAATATTAAAAATATACACAACATTAGAAACACTACAGGAGTATTCAACTACGCTTCTCCAATGTGTAGAAAGGGTAACCTATTGAAATCTCGAATTTCTGTTACCCGAATCTTAAAACCCCGAAAACGGTTGGTATAACTTTTAAAAGACAGATGTAATGAATAACAACTTTTTAAAATTCCTTTTTTCATTTCCCAGATGAATCAATTTCCAGGTGCACTAAAACCAAATTTCGAAAAAGTATTTTTTTGTATCCCATATTCTCATAATCCAGATATAGTTATACCAGATTCTCAGAATACTTTTTTTTGTTTCCGATCGTAAGTACCATTTTCCAAATAAACTTTTGCCCAATTGTCATCTTTTTATTTGGTTCCCATACAATCATATTCCTGATAAACTATTGCCAGATTTTCATAATTTTTTTATTTGGTTCCCATACAATCGTGTTCCAGTTCAACTATTGCAAAACATAATATTATTTTTTGTTTAAAATGCTAACAATTTCCAGAATTATTACTAAATTTATTGTTTTATTTGCCCATTACAGATAGGTTTAAGTGTCAAAATCGACTCAATAGGTTAGGTTAGAACTGCGACCCCGCACGAGCCAAGCGGACGAAGCGAGCGTGAAAACTGGGTTTTCATTCATCTTTACTTCAACTCTTTGGATTAAAAATACAAGGATTTAGTTTTCTGGATATCGTTTATTTGAATTTAAAAAATCTTGATATTAAAAGTTTGGATATTGTTTGTCTGGATATCAATTAACTGAATTTCAAAAATTTGTGTTTTAAAAATCTGTCTTCGTGCGTATGGATTACGGTCATCTGGATTTTGTGCATTTAGATTTCGTGTGTCTGGAACTCATTCGTCTGGATTCTAAAACGTCGTACAAATGAATAAATGGGCAAATGAAATTCGGAGTTGCGATTATATGGCAATCAAAACTTCGGAATTTTAAAATTCGGGATTAAGATAAGCAACTGGAGAGAAGCCATGTGTGGTAAGAGAAAAAAATTAGTTTGTTGCAATTTTCAAAAGTGTGTAACTCGGATATCGCAATACAATAACTATGAAGTATATAGGTACATAGTACATCATGTTTACATACTTATATAATAAAAGTATGTATGTACTTATTTGAAAATAAATGGTATTTTTCTTTAAAATACATATCTAATATCTAAATTAGACAACTACCTATTTATTTTCATATACTTTTTTACTATGGCCGCGGCCCGACCCCTTTATCCTAGAATTGTCCCGGACGTGATAAGTTTCTATCTGGCAACCCTAGCTGCATGAGAGTTCCAAGAATAACTCGTTTTGGCTCTTTACATGAACACGTACCAATTGGTCGGACGATAAGAAGAGTAATAAAACATAATATAGCTTCTGGACGGGATAAACAAGGGAACATCCCAGGCCCACTAACCAAACATTTTTAGACAGTACGATAAAGAAGCAGGATAATGCCCAGCAGTAGCAACAATGGAGTCAAGTTATAATAATATAATATAGAAAAGGATAAAGTATGGTGAAAGATAAGAGTAAAGTTAGCGTAATGTTACTAACTTTATCGTTTTCTTTTGTTCAAGTCCTTTGTATTTTAAGTGGGCTAAGAAAAAATATGTACTTAATCTACCATCTTGGAGCGGCGGCCATATTGAAATTATTACAATACTAAAATACAATACCTATTAGTTATATTTCTTTAAATAAAAACACGTTAACAATATTCTGCCATTTATTGACCCTGGCGGACACAACAAAAAGTTGGGAGGGCTTACCACTAAATTTTAATTTAGATATTTAACTTAGCTACTTTATTTTAAAGAAGATAATTTAATTTTGTATATCTGTTACTGCATCTAGCAGTTCATTTAATTTAGTTAAGAACACTAAAGTTTATTTTACATGTTTGTGTTACATTATTTATTTGCTCTAAATATTTTACTTCATATTTACAACAAGATATTGTAGCAATTTACACAAATATGTTTTATCCATGTTATATCTATACGATATTCTGTAATTTTATTATTTTCATTAGGTATATAGTGGGAGTATTACAAATTGATTGTAAGTTGTACCTACCAGAACTTAAGGGGTTTGCAAAATTTCAGCTTAATTGGATACCAATAGTATACCAGTAGTCGCAGGTTCGAGTCCTGCCTGACGTTTAAGTTTTCTTTCTACTATTTGTATTTAATTGCAAGTTACTAACATACTAATATACAGTGCAAGTTATATAAAAGCTTGTAAAAATAGGCATACATCTAATGTACAGCACGCGCGAAGCCCGGGCGGGTCGTAAACTTAAAATAAAATTAATTTCATGAATTCTCTGTTTTCAGACGATTTAAATAACTATGTAAATCGTTTTTCATTTCCCGCATAATATTGACCATCGCTTCCATTGCCGCTGCATTACGCTCTTCGGCGGCGAGGCGTCTGCTTTCTATATCGAACACCCAGCGCGGGACCTGCTCCTCTGCGCCAGCTGTAATATTTAAACATTACTTACATTCGGTTTTTAGAACAAGCATGAAGAACATAACCGTCATGACAAAATTTAGGAGTGTACTACGTGAGTTAGAAAAATGGAAGTGCGATGAAGAGGGATGCGACTGGGCCTTACTCCATACAAACGTATTCCGCTGTTTCCTTCATGGAAAATGCTTCTAGCTAGAGCAATGTTTTTTTTAAGAGATTCATGTTTACTTAACGCCTATCCCTATTATTTCGTTTTTTATGAAAACAATCACTTTAAAGAAATATAAAAATAAAATACTAGCTGATACCTGCGACTTTCTCTGCTCAGAATAATTCCAAACGCTTAAATTGATGTTCATTTATTACCCACTAGAACTAGAAATCTCTAATTTTCAAGAAATCTTTTATCTTTAATGATTGAGGTCTTCAATCCGTAACATTGCTCGAGAATTGGGCTATAAAATTCAAACAGATTTTTTCGAACCAGTCTGGTAGTTTCATAAATTAGCGCATTCAAGCAAACTCTTTCTTTGTTATTATTATTTTTATAACTTATGGACTATAGTCAAGTGCGAGAAGACTTGATGCGAGTACAGTAGTTGCTGTGGAGATGGATGATGTGGTAAAGAGTTTGCGGGCGAGTAGCCAAGTCATTATTATTATGACTAGCGCCGCAACTTTGTTCGCTTATCTCGATTGTTTTTTAAACAAAAGTAGCTTATATTACGCCCTACAACCTCTGCTACAGCTATCTGCCAATAAAAGACACGTTTCAATTGGATTGGAAGTTCCAATGATTAGCACGTTTACTCAAACTAAAACACTCTTCCGCCTTCTTACTAATTTAAGGAAAAAGCCTACTAAAATAAAAACATATTACATTATTGTAAGAATTTAGTACATTACTTGAAGATGCTATTTTAGGTACATCTGTGCGCGTATTTTAAAAATATGATATCTCCTATTCATTTAAATCAAATAACGTCAATGTATACTAATACAATAGGAGTGTATTATACTACGGCCAATGCTCTATCGAGGCGCCTGCCTAGATAGAGCATTGGCCGTATGTATATAATCAATGTTGATCTAAATTAAAGCATTATTTGGAAAGGCGTTTTAAGTAATATAATATTAATCCTTATCCAAATAGATACGTTATTCATTACAAGTATTTAACTTTGAACGTAATTGCCCCTGACGTAATTTGATTTCAATGAATATCTCAGGTATATAGTTCTAAAATAACTCCAACAAAGCCACAAAATAATGATCAAGTACAACGTGCTCTTTTCATTTATGATGTGCAAGCGAGGGCTTCAAATCAAAGCTACTTAAATATATTAATTATTTAAGTAGTTTTTTACCTCAAAACAACGCGGGTAAAATCGCGGGGCACAGCTAAACTAACTAATATTATGTATCGCACTAAAGTGAGATGGACTTTCAGTGTCGCACTAACGTTCATTCGAACTATGGCGTGCTCCAGTTCTGTGGCACAACTGTTCGTCGCACTTCCAGTTTACGAACTCAAGTCTTGTAGGACACTCAGAATTTAGGTCCTGTCACTTGTGGTTAGACTAGATACATTATTATCGATAGTGAATGTAAGTGAAACATAGGCATTTACATTGTGTTTGGGGCCTCGATCTTCGGATTGGCATTCTTGGTGCGTTGGAGTGCTGAGCATAACCTAAAAATAAAAACAAAAGAGTTATGTGTTTGATCTGTAGGTATGTAGATAAGTATACCGTTCCTGTCTGCTAGTACTCTGTAACTAGGTACTCAACAGCTTAACCTATTTTGATAAATAATACCTCATTAGATTCGTCTTGATGACGTAAGTCTCACTGGATACATTAAATTACCTAAAAAACCATATAATGTATAGGTATATATGGTTTTTGATTAGATTGATTGGCGCCTTTTTTGAATTTGAAATAAATATTATCTTATATTGCTTTAATTTTTACAATATGGTAGCAAACTGAAGGTCCTGATGAACTCGTTCAGAAACTATTGTCACGATTGTTATAATTATTTTAAATCTAAGAAGTTCCCCAACTAAAATACCATGACTATTAACAAATACAAGTAGATTATTTTACTTTTAAGGGCGACCACATAAGTACATACCGAATTCTGTAAGTACCTACATCACACTTCTTTACAATAAATTAATCCGAACGGAAATAAATGTAGGTAACGTTATATCAGTTCTGAATAAAAATGCGTTATGCTATGTGTACTATAAAGTGTCTATTCAGGGGTAATTTCCTGACTATAGTTCGATGTGAATAGGTTGCCGAAATGAACTAGACTACCGTTTCGCTCCGTTCTTTTTTTACGAAAATGCACAGCTGTTTCTAATTGATACTATACACGCAAAGTACTGGCTAAGAGCCAGTACTGATAATATAAAATATTTACACTATAGGACAGCCAATTAGAAATAAATTTTCAATTTTATTCAATTAATGGTTGACTAATTTGGCAATAATGGCTTACAAACAAAAGATAGATTTCCTGTCGCTGGCTTTTTTGTAAGACTATTTAAATAAATATTTCCATTATACATTATATACGAACGTGTAACTCTCGGTTTTAGCACCGCACGACGGAATAACTCGCAGATGGCACAATTTTTCCTACTTACACACTTATGACACTTATCGTTATATTTTGGACAATTCACACAATATCTTGATAAATCATATGGCCTATGTGTTATTCTGATGTAAGTATAAGCTATACTATTGTTAAGTTTCAATAAAATACATTCTGTAGTTTTTGCGTGAAAGAGTAACAAACATCCATACATACAAACTTTCGCGTTTAATTGTTGTATAATTTAGTTGTATAATATTAGTAAGGATTTTATATCGTGCGTAATTCCGAATCGGGAAAAAAATCGACCAAAAAACTACTGTGCGTATAGGTACAAATGTACGAATTTATATGAATTAGTAATTAGTAACGGCCACAAACATACCGAACGTATTAAACGTTCGGTATGTTTGTGGCCGCCTTTATTTTCTATTTGGGCAAATCAATCGGGTTTCATATTTTGAAATATTAATTTTTACAACAACCGTTTCCAATCTGTTCATATTTTGAAATATGGTAGGTAGGAACTTACTCTTTTCTTTGTGTGGACCATTACCAGTGCGCTGGACCAGCAAAGAATCTGTCTCTATGGAGTCTGGCAAATAAATGGCGTGGGGTCCTGGTAAGGGTGACATTTCAACTTCGAGCCATTCCTCATGCATGTTGAGATCAGTTTCGGGATTGGGAGCTGAGGACTGAGAGATGACTAATTCAGAATAGTACCTACCAAACTATACTGGTAGGTAAATTAATTTAATAAATTATTATTATAAATGACTTAACATACACTAACTTCAATTGGCAGTTGAATTTCAGGCTTTCGATCCACCGCTATCTCGCCTGTAAATGCCAGCACTCTCTTTTCCAAGGTGTTCAAAGGCAAAAGCTTGTTAGGCCCTCCACCGGTGACCGCTGCCTGTCTTCTGGAGTCTGCTCCTTTAGCCTTTGTTTTAGCTTTGAAATCTATCCAGTACTGGATGGTAAATAAAAATATTTAACAATAAATATGCATGTTATCCTTAGGCTTACAAAAGTTACTAATGTAAACAATTTTTAATACAAGCTATTTTAGACACATTTCAATGTTTGATAATACCTAGTGTTTTTAAGTTTTATGTGTAGATTAAGTGGAGCCAAGGTAATATAAACAAATAGATTATAATAATTTTAAATATTAAGATAATAATAAACTGTAACCCAAAATATAAAAAAATAATATAAGTGCAGAGACTAATATTAATAAGACATGAACTCACTCTTCTCCATTCCTGTGGAGATTTTTTGGTTCCTTCGGCCACTGAGTTTAGTTTAACCGCCACTGACTTCCAAATCTGGCGACACATCCGTGTACCATTTGGTCCACGCGGAAAGCAACCCAACGCAATCCTTGGATTAGCCTCAGCAAAATCCACAAGCAACTCAGTTTGCCTCTCCGAAATTTTTCTTGGTGCAGGCATCTTAAACATGGTACACATTTTACATTATTATATTAAGCTTAGATTATGCCTAATGGACATGATTTTGTCACAAGACAGAGAACTAATATGGGTGTTTAGAAATCTTTCTTCGTTCTGTATTTTATGCACTGGCTCAATTTGTTAACGATTACTGTGTGTACTACTGTCTACTGTGGGGAGGTGCATGTAAAAACCACATAATACAACTAGAGAGCTCAACATTCCTTACTCAAAACTATGTCATTTAAAGTTTAAACCTTACAGTTTTCCTACTGTAACACTTTATGAGCTGTGCCAATATGTGTGTTGTTAGGGTGAGACAGCTCTTTATCTATCATGTCATTACAAAACATGGGTCTACCCATTTTGATCCAAATAAATTACAGAACAAACATACAATAAGGAATGTTATTCATTATGTGAGATGTCACAACGCATTAGCAAGACGTCGAAAAGGGTATGTTTCAGTGCATCTTTACAACAAATTAAATTAAATTTTAAACTTTTATCCACTATCACTGCTTGAATGTCAATCTCAGGTTAGGAAATGGGTACTTAAACAAAACTGTGAGTGAAATTAAAAAGAAATACTGGAGTGGATAAAGGATATATTTATATGTCTACAGATACTAAAAAGACATTTACTTACCTTTACACACACATACATACACACACAGAGGTACTTCCACACTCATACATACACTCGGTAAGTCATTTTTACTCAACTAATTCTGATAGTTAAATTTAATACTACCTACCTGTAATTATTGCATGCTTTCATCCTTAAAATTCATTTGTTTTTTTTAAACATACTCTATAAAATGTATTGTTTAACAAATAAAAATGTATTGAAAAATGGGAGGAGGCGCTGATTCCTGACATATAGGCTTTTGCTTAGTTTGGGATTCAGATGCTTCGTAGGATATTGTATCCTGATATTATGTCAAATAAAGTTTTATTATTATTATTTATTAGATTACATATTATACAGAGAACTTTAAGTAGTGGTTATTGTAATATGGTACTATCAAGCTGAAGTTGAATAAATAACAGTTGGATACTAGCACTATTTACCATCACTTCAATACAAAAATATTTTATACTTCAACTCTTATCTTCTTATGGGTTTTTTTCTAAGAAATAGGTAAGTTTACAGGATGACAGCTGTATCACTTGGCTGTATGAGCCTGGATGATGTATATACTTATTCATATATAACTTAGGTATATTAGTAGACTGTTTCTAATGTTTAAATATACTTGTGATGTAAACCTCAATTGTTTTAAAATAGTTAAAAAGTGGCCACATACTACAATATGGCCTTATTTATAAAAAAACTCGATAGTGATATGCTTAGCAGATTCTCAATTTAAATTCTCTATAAAAAACTTGAATTAAGAATCTCCTAAGCAATTGCTAAACAGAGATTTTAATAAATAAGGCTAGTTTTTTAACTCTTTAAACCAATTGAAGTAAATAATAGACTACTTATAATTTAGGTAAATTAAAATTTCAATTAAGAATTACGAAATAATGATTTTGAATTCACCGCGTCTTATTTTAAAGACACACTGGGTTCACAGAGCTTGTAAATGTAATCACTACCTACTTACCTTATAACTAAATTATGATCTCAGTGGGCTTAGTGGCTATATTATGTTTATTTTGGTAGTTATCTTGTTTGTTACCGGTGACTTTCAGGTTTCTAATTGTCAACCGGACTTGGTTAGCCACGCTATCTGTCACAACATTGGTAATAATTTTATTGGTCATGCGCATTACTTTCAGTTCCTGTAGAGGTTATTCATTATTTTTCTCTCCGGCGTTTGACTTAACAAGAGTGCACTATGATCTGCCAAATAAAATATTGTATTCTTCCAATTTAGGTAATAATATAACGCACAAAAAACGTCACAACTTTAGCCTTTAAAAACTGGTGAAGTTTAATAATTTAAACTTGATGATCACTGACAATGAGGTACAATACAGTAGGTCACTGAAACTCACAGAGTAAATTATAGTCTATACTCTATAGTTGAAACGACCATAGACTACTAACTGAAAGCAAAGAGTATAATATAATCACTAACTGAAAGTAAATGCAAGCGAAAGTCGCGTCCTTATAAAGAGTACCTCTACCTAGTCGATTCGATCTACTAGTATAAGTACGCAATTAATATTTTGACAGATGCAGTTGTCATTAAAGCTCGGTTGACCACGAGTATATTTGTTCTGTGTTGACCACAGAGTGAATATACAAGTTGACAACCGAAGCCTAAAAGCTGAAACTTTATCATCAGTGACGAACAAGACAGTCTTAAATCAGCCGTCAAAGGCGTTTTTTGAGATTAATACCTGTACTAATTTACATTTAAAATTTACATTTATTTCACATTCCACTGAATCCACCACTTTTTTCGTTTACCTACTTCAATCAAAACCCTGTCAATATTTACTTATATGTTGCTCTTTTTCCTTGCCTATAAATTGTTAATACCACAGATTACAGACTAATACTCTACATTTTTACAAGGACCTCTGAGCCACTGACCAAAAGAACAAAATGTAAAGTGGGTTAGATGCCTTTTGGTCATAGGCTTAGCACGCACTGCGATTAAACGCCCGCGTTTAACCGCAGGTCTGAAACCGCAAAAAAATGTAACACATAGCTTTCTATACAAGCGCACGCATTAGTGACTTTTTTCAGTGACTAATTTTAAAAACGCAACTTGTTTCGTTTTTACAGCGGTTTGAAAACGCGCGGTTTTTTTGTGTCCCATAGTAACAGTACTGTGGCGCACGCACGGCGGTTAATCGCATTCGGTTTTTATTCAGTTTCAGTCTCGACTGTGCAAGTGCGGAGGAAAGACGTTTTTGCAGAGGTTAAGTCATGTCGTCCGACTCAGAAACATCGAATGTAGACTAATGTATCAAAAAACATTATTATTGAAGTGGAAAAAAGGCCGGCATTATATGACAAATCTGTAAATCAATACAGAGACAGGAATATTAAAGCCCGGTTTTGGCTTTGACGCACGTTGTCGTACATTTTGCAAAAGTATCCTTTCAAATGTCTTTGATCAGTTAGTGGATGTACCCAGTACCTATGGCGGCGGCGTTGTTTACGTTTCCTATTTTTTTAATTTCAATATCAAAGCTACAACACATGCTGCTCGCCAGAAATCCATGGTGAAATGAAATAAATTTAAGCAAAACGCTAGCCGCAGTGCGTGTTGAAGCGCGTTTTTGCGTTTTCAGCTATTCCTAAACCGCGCGCGTTTAATCGCAGTGCGTGCTAAGCCTTAACGTAAATGTAGGTATTTATTTTTTGATGAACTCGAGCTACACCGAACCCTGTACGTTAAGCTAGCATTTTAGCAATACATTAGTACCTACTTTTAATTTTACTAAGTTAATTTTAATTTTAAACCAAGGGCGTTTACCCGTTCATTATGTATCGGTTCGTATTCGTTTCTTATCCGGTTTCGCTATCCTAGTAATTTTTGCGCACTCATATTTGTATTCGGTTCAATTCTCACTTCGAGTCCTTTTAGGACGGATCAAAACCTGAGTCAAAACCGAATCGAAATGGCCGTTTTGAAAACGTGTACTCTGATAGATTGTTCTGATAAGTGAGGTCAAGTGAGTACCATATAGTAGGAATATATTTATTTTAAATCTATGGGTAATATGTAAAGAAACCCTGTAGGTAGTTCTTATTTTTGTAATCAAATTCGACTATCGATTCCCCTGCCGCGTTCCTGTTTAAGCTTGTAGTCAAAAATGATTTTGAATCCGATTTTTAGAATTATGCCTGTAGATACCAATACCATTAAAAACATAAATGTATAATGAGAGCCAAGTTCAATATTATGATATATAATAATAATAATAAACCCCTCGGGGCACGCCGTTACCTCATCATGAGAATAACGCAATACCAGAGGGCATATTAACTTGCTTTTTTCAACTTTGAGATATAAACAAAAGATGTATCTTAAGGTCTATGTAGGAGCATACATCCGCAGGGCAGCTTGTGGCGAGCTGTTTGTGAGTAGCGACACAACGGACCTGAGTGCTCCAGGGAGTCACTCCTTAGGAGGGCTCCCAGCTCTTTCTTGCCTTAACTGGCTGGCTAGAGAGGGGTCGCTAGAGCTACATGCTCGGGGGTGGAAGTGTCTAATGGCGTAATAGCGAGGAAACCCGCTCCGGGTCCGCTACTGTGACCCGCGATGGCGAAATCGGGGCCGCACCGCTCGACACCCCTAGCCGCTCGCACTGGTGTTGCCTCCTGCTGCCTATCGTGGCGGTTATGTTGGGGGGCCCATCTGGTGAGCTGGCGAGTCACCACCTGCCTATTTGATTGCATTAACATGTATTAGAAGGCAGGTGCCATAGTTTCCCGATTTAGTTCTTATAACCAATCCACTAACATTTACCTACACATAGCCTAAATTTTTATTTTTCATTCATAATTTACAATAGCTTTGTATCTACTTTGGACCGTTCATATCTGTTCTTCCATAGAGCAGAGGTGGATGGGCCCTAGTAGATGCCCCATCCCAGTTTAGAGTAAAGTTCTCAACAAGGCCACTGCGTGTTGGACCTGTGTCCCCACGTAAGCCTTTCAAAGGACCGGGTATTCTCGATACTGAGGATAGCCCGTGAAAAAAAGAGAGATACAAATAATAATAATAATAATTATAACAACATAAAATATCACTTCTTATAACTTAGAATAATATATTGTAACCTAAGGTCTGACTTGGCTTGTTCTCATCTACTAATTATAATGTTCGATGGCTAGTTTCTACCAGCAAGCCAAATTTCGGAATAATAAAATATGAACCGACGAGTTTTAGAACTAGCGAAGGCTATACTATAATTCGTATATGAAAATTAGCCAAGTCAGACCTTAGGCTACAATATATTGTCCTGGCACTTATTTTTTTCGTTGAAGTCAACAACCAAGACATATATCATAATATTGAACTTGCCTCTCATTTTACATTTATGTTTTTGATGGGTTATCATTACTTTTTTTTACATAAATTAGTAGGTACTTATTTATAACAAAATTTACACCAAATGGTTTTTCTTAAACTAGTATTTTTCCACGTTTACGGGTATAAGTTAAGTGTTCCTAATAGAATCAATTAAGTGAAAATTATAATAAAGTGATAAAAATGTACCTGTTTCTGATTTATTCCTTTATATTCACCATATGACGACCTCCATGGTCGAGTGGCGTACACACCGGTTTTCAACGGTACCTTCGTTGTCTCTGAATTCCATAACACAAGTGCTTTAGCTACTTACTTTAGGTTCAGAGCAATGTATGTGATGTTGTCCACATTTATTTATTTATTTATTTTACCTAATTATCTATCTGCATGCATCAACTTTCTAGGTCATCTGGAACTGGGTTAGAGTTTTGATCTATAGGTGTCCTGATGTTATTTATTTATTATTTACTTTGAACTCCTCCAAATATACAGTTGTATATTTGTATCTTATTGTGCTCATGGCCAAGTCACTGTTATTGTAATGTAAACAAGACTAATATAGTCACAAAATATTGATTTATTATTACAAATTAAGTTGAACAGGACTTGGCTTCCTATGCGATCTCAAAACTTTTTACGAGGGAAGAATTGCGTAGAGAGACTTGGCTCTTTTTACATTGAATGTTTTTGGTGGGATCTCATTTATTTTTTGTAGGTCTCTTTCTTTTCTTTTTAGGTGATTTTATTATTTCTTGTGCTGCTGCTGCTGCTTTGCTTAGAGCCCATTCCCTATCTCTTACTCTTTTGCTTTTTCTGTGATGTTTCGTTCGAATTTCTAAGGTACACAAGTCTGGGCGGTAAATATTTCTGAGACGATTATATTCAACTATTGCTATTTTTATTCAATTATTTTGAAGCTATGTTGACGTAAAACTACTTTTTTTTTTCCAGATAAATCACTAACAATATCATGCTAATACGGCTACTAACAGTACTAACTTAACTACGTATTTATTCGTTGAATAATATCGTTAATATTTTTTTAGATTCACAGTGGTTATTTCATAGATAGATGGCGCTATCAGATGAAATTATTCGAAATATATATTAAAGTATACTAATACAACGCTATGTAACGAAACCATAGCGCGATTTAAACCAAGTACAACGCCATCTATCGAGCGAGCATAGAGTATTTATCGCATTGCATTGATATGTGTGAAAGATTTTAGCTTTATTCATTTCATTTTAACCTATCTTTGTTTATTAATATGCATATTCAATACATTATTACAATTTATTAATAATATAAATCGATTTGTTTTACTTTTTGTACATAAACAAAGAACAAAATTAACAATGCAGTCAAAATTTATACACCATGTTCTTGTAAAACCGCAAATATAAATTTGTTTCCTATTATTTACTAGGGTATATAAATTATTACCGTTTTTATAATTTTTCCTATACATGTAGCTAAAAACCTACCTTGGTGCCACATTTAAAGGTTCTAGTTTGCTAGAAGTACCTTAGATTTTTGATGATCGGTCAGTGAGTGAGTCAGTGTGTGACAAAATGGTGTAACTTTGATCGCTCATAACTCGTAAACTATTGGTTCAAATGTCATGTAATTTTGAGTCTGAGCTTGTTTTAATACTTACTCTAGGTCATCGAAAACCTAAACCCCTAGCTTTGTCCGTATTGATGATACGGGGGGGTGAAATAGCCGCGAAACGCTTCGAGAAAAGGATGGTACGGCCGTGCCCGTTTCGCACGAGACTTGGCTGGGGCACTGCCGTGCCCCCAGATAGTAACGGATGATTTTTTTGCTGGTATCTTTTTGGCAACACTGTTTTTGACAGATCACGCGTGAATCGTGTCTTGTGTCATTGTCAAACTTGTTCAGTTTGGTCTATCTACAATTTAACCATGAATCGACTTACCTACGAACGATCAAGGCTTGCAAATTATTGAAATTTACTATCAAAATGCATGCTCGGTTAAGAGAGTGCATCGCACACTTCTTCCAATTTAGGGGCAGTTTGGTCGGCCTACTGAGGCAGCTATTCGGAAGCTTGTGACTAAATTTCGAACCCAGTTTACATTATTGGACATTAAACCACGAACACGCATACGTAGAGTGAGGACCGAAGAAAATATTGCGGCTGTATCCGCCAGTGTTAGTGATGACCGTGAAATGTCGATTCGCCGCCGTTCGCAGCAATTGGGCCTCTGTTACTCCACTACGTGGAAAATTTTGCGAAAGGATTTGGGTGTAAAACTTTACAAGATACAGCTGGTGCAAGAATTGAAGCCACACGACCTCTCACAACGTCTAACATTTGGTGAATGGGCATTGGCAAAGTTGGAGGAAGATCCACTTTTTTATCGAAAAATTGTGTTCAGCGACGAAGCTCATTTCTGGTTGAATGGATATGTCAATATGTATGGCATCATCGGGCCGTACTTCTTCAAAGACGACAATGGCCGAAACGTTACTGTGAATGGCGAGCTACCGTGTGATGATTGGTGATTTTTTTTTGCCCAAAATGGAAGAATTGGACATGCCTGACATGTGGTTTCAACAAGACGGTGCCACATGCCACACAGCACGCGAAACAATGGCCCAATTGAGAGCCGCCTTCGGTGAACAGTTTATCTCACGTTTTGGGCCCGTCAATTGGCCGCCTAGATCGTGTGATCTAACGCCTTTGGACTATTTCTTGTGGGGCCATGTTAAGGCTCATGTCTACAGGGATAAACCAGCAACGATTGACGCACTGGGAGCCAATATTGAAGCATTTATTTGTGATATACCGGCTGATATGTTGGAGAGTGTGCCGAAATTGGGCCTTGCGAATGGGCCATCTAAACCGGAGCCGCGACCAGCATTTGCATGAAATCATCTTCAAACATTAAATTATATTGATCGTTCTATCGATTCCAATAAAGATTTCATAAAATTTTTCAGATTTTTTGTTTTTTTTTGAAAATCAAATCCTATACCTCTTAAAAAATCATCCTTTACTTATCAACTCAGTAGCCCTTAACAGTCACAGCAATACAATAATTATTATACATATATTGGTGTACCAGGATAGCTGAAAATAGAGAGAAATGGAAGGAAATGGAGGAAGCCTTTGCCAAAAGGCACACAGACCAAGACAGTCGGTGTCAGAATAATTAAAGTTTTAGATAAACGAAATACAATTTTATATCACCTAAGCATGATTTTTAAGAACATGTTTTTATGTTTACAAATGGTCTGAATAAAGGGCTTTTATTATTATTATACATTGGAAATCCTAGTATGTAACCTATACTATCACCCTAATTCGTTTTTGCCGTGTTGACCCTAAATTAATCTATGTCCTCCACGCTTCCCATTTGATGGACAAAAGTATAAAGCGCCAGCTGTTGCCCGCGGCACCGCCCGCGCTGGTGTCAGTTATCATGGCAAAAAGTAGCCTATGTCTTTTCTTAGGATCGAAGCTTACCCCATACTACATTTCATCCAAATCGGTTAAGTTCGCACTGGTGTTGCCTCCTGCTGCCTATCGTGGCGGTTATGTTGGGAGGCCCATCTGGTGAGCTGGCGAGTCACCACCTGCCTATTTGATTGCATTAACGTGTGTTAGAAGGCATGTGCCATAGTTTTCCGATTTAGTTTTAATAACCAATCCACTAACATTTACCTACACATAGCCTAAATTTTTATTTTCCATTTTAATTTACAATAGCTTTGTATCTACTTTGGACCGTTCATATCTGTTCTTCCATAGAGCAGAGGGGGATGGGCCCAGTAGATGCCCCATCCCAGTTTAGAATAAAGTTGTCAACAAGGCCACTGCGTGTTGGACCTGTGTCCCCACGTAAGCCTTTCAAAGGACCGGGTATTCTCGATACTGAGGATAACCCGTGAAAAAAGAGAGATACATAATAATAATAATAATCCGCAGGGCAGCTTGTGGCGAGCTGTTTGTGAGTAGCGACACAACGGACCTGAGTGCTCCAGGGAGTCACTCCTTAGGAGGGCTCCCAGCTCTTTCTTGCCTTAACTGGCTGGCTAGAGAGGGGTCGCTATATGCTCGGGGGTGGAAGTGTCTAATGGCGAAATAGCGAGGAAACCCGCTCCGGGTCCGCTACTGTGACCCGCGATGGCGAAATCGGGGCCGCACCGCTCGACACCCCTAGCCGTTCGCACTGGTGTTGCCTCCTGCTGCCTATCGTGACGGTTATGTTGGGGGGCCCATCTGGTGAGCTGGCGAGTCACCACCTGCCTATTTGATTGCATTAATATGTGTTAGAAGGCAAGTGCCATAGTTAGACCTGTGTCCCCACGTAAGCCTTTCAAAGGACCGGGTATTCACAATACTGAGGATAGCCCGTGAAAAAAAGAGAGATACAATAATAATAAGTTTATTTTCAGAAAAATTACAAAGCAGAAAATGGGTAACAATGACACCTGTACTAATGTTACTTTCGCACTTATAATATTAGTGTAATTAGTGTATTTCTTCTATATTTTTATTTACTGGGCCGTAATCTTTTTTACCGACGTCATCACACAAAAATTTCATCCTCTATTTGAGCCCTTTTGGGTAATATTTTACAAACTTTGTATGTCGTTTATTTATATCCAAGCAAAAGCCTAAATAACTTAAATGACTTTCTGTTAGTTACACTTGTTAGACACCAGTGTGCTATGAGGATTTTTTCCTGTCAGTCACACCGCTAAAATTTCTACACCTTGTATGATAACATAGTGCTGTGAAAAATGCAATACTTTGTCGACGAGAACCATAGGTATTTATGTTTAGCAATATTAAAAGTAAAGGTTCTCAAGTAGACATGTATTTCTTTTTGCAAGTAGTGTGATTAATAACAATCTTTACGCACGCTTGACTTGTGTAGGATACACGACGTGGGGAGTAAGCTTGTGGTGAAAAGCGTGATCGGGCGAAAAATTCTGTATAGCCACACCCTACGTGTGGTATATCGTTAGGAAGGTCTTTAAGATACTAATATCGTGGAATTTTAAAAAGATAGATTTTAAAAAATAAAAATGTTGTATGCATTTTGAAAAATAAATGATGTACCTACTATTGAACTTAAACAAATAATATGGTATAGTATTGCTGGAAAGGTCTCGTTGAGGTTTGTACGTAAACGCAAAAAAAACATGTTTAAAATTATAATATAGTATGGATATAATAGTTAGCACAGAAAAATGAATTTTAGGTGAATAAATGCAAACCCCTTTGATTATAAACATGTACATTCTGTGTACTAAATATCGGGAATTTGTCAATAAAACAAAAATACAAATTATTCATCTAAATTTATTTTATCGCCTTCAAAGTAGGCCCCATCGCTTGCAATACAACATCTCCAACGCTTGCGGTATGGCCTTTAGCTCATTCAGCGAATTTTCTTTTATGGCTTCTATCGACTCAAAACGTTTTCAACGAACTGGTAATTTTAACTTGGGAAATAAAAAAAAGTCAGACGGAGCCATATCAGGTGAATACGGTGATTGGTCGAGAACTTTTGTTGAATTTTTCACTATAATGGCTGTGTGTGATGGTGCATTATCAAGGTGCAGCATCCATGAGTTGTGTTGCCACAAATCTGGACGTTTTCGGCGGATACTCTCACGCAAACGCTTCATGACGCCTAAATAATATTCTTTATTCACTGTTTCTCCCTCTGGAAGGAATTCGGAGTGAACCACACCACGGTAGTCAAAAAAAAACTGTCAGCATTACCTTGATTTTGGAGCGAATTTGCCGCGGATTTTTGGGTTTCGGCTCGTTTTCGAGACGCCATTCTGAAGACTGTTGGCTTATTTGCATGTCGTACTCATAAACCCATGTCTCGTCGCCAGTTATTATACGTGACATAAAGGTCGGATCCGTAGAAGCTCGGGAAACCATGTCTTCAGCGACATGCTTTCGCTGCGCTTTTTGAACAAAATTGAGCTCTTTTGAAACTAGTCAAGCGGCGACGCGTTTCATGCCTAAAATGTCAATGAGAATGTTGTGGACGGATTTAAAAAAAAAGTTCTCCTCACTAGCCAACTCTCTCAGACTCATACGTCGATTTTCGAGCACTAGCTTCTTGATTCTGTCGATGTTTTCTTTGGTCGTAGCGGTTGAAGGTCTACCAGAACGAGGCAAGTCTACTACTACTTCTCGGCATTCTTTAAAAGCCTTATACCATTCATAAGCCCTTGTTTTCG
Source organism: Diachrysia chrysitis (assembly GCA_932294365.1). Taxonomy (NCBI): domain Eukaryota; kingdom Metazoa; phylum Arthropoda; class Insecta; order Lepidoptera; family Noctuidae; genus Diachrysia; species Diachrysia chrysitis. Next base: position 23,088,092 of record OW028641.1, read on the forward strand.
ATATACACGATTCGCCGTAGATATTTCGCAACATTTTTAGTGATTCACCACATGAAATATCATTCGAAACACAAAATTTAAGGCACACTCTTTGTTTAACAATATTTTCCATTGTAAAAATCGCTGAGAACTCAAAACTATGACCAACAAAAAGTGTACTTTAAAACAAATTAAATGACAGATCCCGCTCAAACTTTGCGCGCTAAATCAGTACAGTGCTACCAACATGCAGTAATAAAATTAGAACGACCTCTTTTACGCGGGTCTTTTTATTGACATATTCCCGATACTTTTTACACAGAGTAGTATATAATCAAAGGCAAACCCTTACTAATATAATGAACGCGAAAGTTTGTGATGATGTATGTATGTATCTTTATTACTCTTCCACGTAAAAACTACTGAATGGATATTAATGAAACTTTACAATAATATAGCATCAGAATAAAACAAAGGCTATAATTTATAAAGATATTGTGTGAATTATTGTCCAAAATAAAACGATAATTGTTAAGTAAGTTGGAAAAAATCTGTTGTCTGCGAGTTATTCTGGCGTGCGCCACAGAAAAAATATTACCTACTCGTGCGCTGCAAAAACCGTTATAATTTATAATGGAAATTAAAAAAAAGTCTGCGACAGTTTATATCTATCTGACTGCAACCTTTTTATGGTAATCATATTTGTTCTAAAATAGGTCACTGACGTTAGCCGACACGACAATTGCTTTTTGACCGGTATTTGAATCCAGTGATCATCGCTTGACTTGTCAGCCAAGGCCGCGAGACGCATCGGCACACAGTCCAGTATTATGATATGAGTTGGGTATGATAAAAAAAATGTATTAGGCTCACAGTACTAGTGAAGACAAATCAAACAAGCCCAAACACGATTGTATTGCGTCGCTTAGTAACAGAGTTTCTATGGCCACCTCTGGCTTCATCCATCCATCAGACCAGCCCAAAAGTGCCATAATAATAGATATATGTATTGTCACTAAACTTTTACTTTCAATCGGATGTCAAGAAGTGGTTCCAATTTAGCTTGCAAGATTTGACCTAAACAAATATACATACACTGCAAGTTACATAAAAGCTTGTAAATACAAACTAGTTTGCCTCGAAATCTAGCTTAACCCACGGCTGTCTCCTCACAGAACAAAATGGTCAGCAGGATTTATTGCTACAGGGGTCGTCAATTAAAGCGATAATCGCTTTGTAAAAAAATACAGTGTAAACACAAATTTCGTTTCTACTGCAAAATAGTTGGGCATCGACGTTAGCTGATACTAAATCTGTGTTTTTCTTTTTAGCCTTATATTTATCCAGTGAAGAGCGTTTGGGTTGCCAACTAAAGAAAGCAAATAAGCCTACCTACCTGCTGTCCCCTTAGTTTAGCCGTGGTTTGGCCGTTAACATAACCATAGAGTTAGTGGAGCTAGAAATACTTACTGCCACAGAGTACTTTTATCTTACTACATCGTAGAATTCGATGGCAAAGGACGTAGGTACTCTTTGCTATTCAGATTTATTTAAAAAACAATCTTATGTGACGTTTTACTTTTGCTTAGCATCGAAGCCACGAAGTACAAGATCGAAGTATTGCATCCAAAATATTATGTATGGTTGTGAATTAGTCCGTTTTGCAAAAAAATCTGCGTAAAGAACCCAACCATAGCAGAACCAATGATAGTTGGATCAGTATGAAGTTCGCCGATATCTTGTAAGAAAACTTAGATAACAATTTACTAGTGCTCTTCGCCATATCAAACGTCAATGTATCGACCACTAGATATGTCTAAATAATCGAATGTTCCTAATATCGAACACTCCATACATCAAGTGATAAAACCAACAAATGTATCGCATATTTACTGTGAATAATATTTATATTATTGTCATATAATTAAGAATATTTATATGACAATAATAAAAAGATAAAATGTGTCCGTATCTTTTTTCGCGTTTTTTATATTCTTAATGTATGCGATGCAAGTTTTGCACGTTTTATTAAACAAAGGTTTAGACACTGCATGTATTAAGTGTTCGGTTTGACTCGATATTATGAACGTTCATTTCCTATTCGCAGGATAAAATAGTAGAAATGTCTTTAGAAATAATCATTACCTTTGTACCTTATCACCAAGCCTAGCCCATAAACTTCCTGCTGCTCGAGGAGTTAGCCAGTGATCATCATACGCGGACTGCTAGAGTAGTCAATTGCTAGAAGGTGCCACTAAGCAGTTAAAACCGACTGCTCCAGCAGTAGCTTTCAGCTGCTCGACAAAACAAGCAGCTTCCGGGCTTCGAGGCTCACTGTAAGTCGTATGAAGAGCGCGGGCGGAGTTGTAAAAACCTAAGCAGTCGATAATGACTTATTGAAGGAATCTGTGTATGCTATACAAATTATTGCATAAATAAATAAACGTTCGTTATTTTAACATCCGATTTATAGTTGTCGACCTGTTGCATCGCTGGGAAATTACAAAAATAGGCAACTCAGACAAGGTACTTTAATTAATTGATTAGATATATACGAGTCCTGTTCTACAGAATTTAATCCTAGAGTCGTCGTCGGGGGGTTTGACAAACATTCATAGGTATATGACGTGCACAAAGGCCAACCAATAAGGCTGTTAACTAAACATGTTGTCTATCATATAGATTTTCCGCAATTAGTCTGCATATTGAGCCATTATGCGTAAATAACAAAAAAATATATAGGAAACGTAATTTTTGTTACTTAACCAAAAACTCACGTATACATATACAATCATTTGAAAGGTCGCATGACGTCACGCTCTCGTACGATTTGTACAAAAACCTAAAAAAAAAGAAAAACATAAATAAACCGACTTTATAAAAACATTAAACAAAACAAGTACTCTCCACTAGCCTCTATATAAAGTTTCATGCGTATGAACCAGTTTTCGAAACACTTTTTCCAGTCCGCCGCCGACACCTCGTTTACAGCCCGAATGTTCCGGCGACGAAAATGGTGTCCCTTTGAGCTTCTGCCTGCCAAGCCTATTCCCAAGCTATGTAGGGGTCGGCCTTCAGTATTACCGGTTTCAGTTGAATACCGTATTTTATATGGATCGATTGCCTATCTGAACAGGAACTCCCTCGTTTTGAGCGCGGTGTGCGAAGGCGCGTTATCGTGGTGGAGCAGTAGCCCGCGGAACCCTGTGTTTGGTCGCTTGATCCTCACAACAGAGAAAACTTCTGCCAAGCATTTGGCAGGACACCTTTCAGCGTTGATGCTTCTTTGGTTCCGTAAAGGACAAGTAACCAGGCAAATTCAAAAAGCTCGCGATGTAAATCTTTCCCCCGCTTCACTTTGGTAGGCGTTGATTCGTTTTGAAACCCCCAAACCGTCGACTGGTGCTTCGTTTCTGGATCGTATTTATAAATCCAAGACTACACCTGTAATGATATCCTAAACACGCTGTGACGAGCCTGCTTCAAATTTGTTTATCATATCTCGGCACCATTCCACACGAGCCTGTTTCTGAGCATCGCTGAGGTGGTGCAGCCAACGTCAAACTATCCTCCTCACGCAAAGATACAATTGTAGAATTTCGTGAAGGCTTCCCGACCCAACTTGCAGTATGTGCTGAGTCTCTTGATACGTAACTCGCCTATTGTCTTGGATTAATTTTTTCACTGCTAGCAAGTTTTCATCCGTAACAGCCGTCAAAGGGTGACCACTCCTTTATTAATTTCCAATCAAGAGAACCATTTCTCATTCTGTAACCGGCCGAAGAAACGATACATCATCCTCTGATCTCTTTATTACATACAAATGTATCCTTTAGCGATGAACGATTGATTTTTGTTGTTTTATTGAATCCTGATGTTTATAATATACAAAATAATTAAAAAAGGGATCCTCAATTATATGGATAATACTGTAAACCTATCAGTACCCACGTTCCGAATAATTTCATTTCGCTACATTCACATGGAAGTAAAATGAATGAAAGAAAAAAAAACATTTATTCAACATTTATTGAATAATTATTTCACTGTTGTGAATAAATTTTTCACTTTAGTCTATAAATTGAGAACTATTGTTCTTGTAGTAACGAAATGGCCTAGCCACATATTTTAACTAAGGTGTAGAGCTTGTGAAGTTCAAGCTTGTAGAGTTAGGGCGTGTAGAGTTCGAAGCTTGGCTCTACATGAGATATGGTAACTTTTTGACAGTGCGAGCCACATGGTCTCGTCTAGCACGTTAAGTGCGAAGCGAGGCCTAAATCACCCCTGATGCAACTTCCCTGTGGTGCGGCAAGCAAAAAAGTGAATTTCTCTGTCGTGCGAATGGCATAGCTTTGGTTTGGTCCAGTGTAGGAAAGAGATAAATATATATTTGAGATCACTAATGGTTCCGGACTCGGTGGTGTACCTACCTTGGTACCGGATGTCTTAGGCCTCGTGCCGCACTGAATTAATATAATTTTAATGCAGTGCGGAACGAGGCTAAAACGTCCCATATCCCCCCTGACCTCGTACCGCACTCAACGCGAGCTTCCCGCGACCAGTGTTGTGCATCACGTCGATTGGAGAGCACGTCCTTTTACAGCGCCGAACATGTCTAAACGATGTCGGAAGAAGTTAATTTTAAAAAACCCAGAAACAGAGCCAAAACAGGTTATTTTATTTTATCCATTATTTTCCAATAATAAGTCTGTAATAGGTGCCTCTTAATGGTATAGAATGGAACGCTTCGTGCGCGAGTCCGACTCGCACTTGGCCGGTTTTTTTTTCTTTATGGCGCCTTCAAGCACAATTTAGATTATTAAAAAAAAAAAATGTATCCTTTGATAGCTTTGTCTTGTTTTGCCAGGTTTTGCCCTTAAAACGATCTAATGAGATATAATTGATCAAAATCGGTCAAGTCGTTGCGTAGTTAAGACAGTTTTAAAACGTCGATATTATTTTTCCCATCACTAATCGCAGCGAAAATTTGCCCTATTTCAGTGCGTTACGAGGTGTATAAGATCCCATATTTTGTTTTGCTAATAATTCCTAAACTAGCCATCAGATCCCGGGGCGACGGTGGATTAGGGTTCATCAATTCACTGTCTATATCAATAAGGACCAAAATTCTCATTTATCTTTGATTTCGCGCCAGAAAATGGATTTTAGTCTGTAAAAGGAGGTGGGGTCTAATAGACCGCGTGTCGCCCTAACGTCTGGTCACGGTACGGGCCGATTATACCTCGTGCCGCAGGAACGGAAAGTATGCAAAAATTGGTGCCGCAGCTAACGTGCTAGGCAACATTTTACATGAAAATGTTTTTGGTGGATATGGTATTTGAAATTAAATACAAGTAGTAAAAATTTAAAAATTTAAACATTTGCGTTACAAATAAATCATCATCTCCCGGACTCCTGAATTAACCCTTTGTTAATCAAAGTCAGTGGGACCAAACGAAAGATTGGTTCACTAGATGTCGCATACGTTGCCCCTTAGACGTAAAAAGTAGGAGAAATTCAAACATCAGTCAGTGACCTCTTTAGCTTATTTGGTAAAGCGACTGGTGCGATGACCAGTCACAGAACAGATGACATTATTTATCTGTTCTGTGAATCCAGTAGTCTTAGGTCAGGTCTTAGGTCAGTCTTAGGCTCGAGTCCTGTCTGAGCCTTTCCTTCCTACTAATGCGTTAATGCAATAACAAGAAATTAAAAATAATATATTTTACTTTTCATACCCAGTCTACATCCCTATCGACATGATTCAATCATTTGGCATTCGATATATATAGCCACAGAATAAATATTAGTATGATATAGCGTAGTACATTTTACGTAAATAATATTGCAATATTAAGTATCGGGAATAATTATTAAGAAGAAAAAGTTTCGGTTCAAGACAATGATGTACCTGTGGATAGGCTTGAGTGCCGCTAACATTGGTGGTGTCTGCCGCAGATGCGAGCACGTGCCCACGGCGGCGCAGGCGGAGGCGTTCCGCGGCGCGAACGCCTGGCCGTGTCGGCCCTCGCCACCGATCTCTCCTCCAGGTCAGTCCGGCTCCTACTTTATTGATAAGAACTAACCTATAAGCTTCACAATTTTATATAAAGTTTATAATTTCAGTTGCAACTGATGTCAATAGTGGTCACAATTTATCATTTTAAAGGACTATCCCCACACATCCATAGATGATCATCCTCGGTCTGGTCATCGCCCGGTCACCGTACTGACTTCTGTATAAATTAACCTGTGTCAAAGCATCCAAGCCGCAGTTACTTTTTGTGAAGCAACATAATGCATCTCAATTATGTTCGTGATATTCTTTAACTTTTGTGAAATGAAATGAAATCGTTTATTATGCAAATAGGATATAAAATCACTTTTACACGTCACTTTTTTGAGCTCGCTGGAGTCGACATTTCCTAACTGACTGCCCTGAGAAGAAATGTCGAAACAAACTCAGGGGTCACAGTCTCTTTTAAAGTCCAGATAATATTCACGAATAATATTGTGTTAACAAAATGCAGTGATGTCTTGTTGCTGTTTGTTCACCGACATCACCCTTAACATGAATTACCGAACAAAACGTAACGAGGATAACTTTCAGCAGCAAGCGAGTTGCACCTCTTATCCGTCGGCGGACGTACCAAGCTACGGCTACCGTGCTATACATATAAGTACATTCTTTAAGAAACGCTATGGTTTACATAGCACTACTACACTTGCAGTATCCAGTAATAAATTTAGAACATCGACCTCTGGAAAGACACAATCGTAGAGTGTTATCTTGTCGCACAAAACATTAACAGTCCGGTATCTAAATTTGTAACCTACTTGAATAAAAAACACAATTTGTTTTGGTATAGGCGCTGTCTTCCGTCAAATAAAAACACCACGTTTATGTCATGCATGTACTTTTTCTCAATTATTATTTTAATTATTTATTTTTCCACTAGTTATTAATAGCCTCAGATAATTAAGCTTTTCATTATTTTACTGTCGGCAGTTCATTACATCTTAAGTGAAAATCGTACACCATCCTTCGAAAAACAATATATGTAATTAAAATCGGCCATATCTAAACCAAATTGCTTTTTGCGTGTCTCTTTTTTCGGAGAGCTGAACATAATTGCAATGGAATGTTTCAGTGCTGGCTTCGTTTAATATTTGTTAAAAGTTCTTTTGAAATTCCAGCGGCATTTGTAACTCGCTCTTGAACCTTCTTAAAATATTTACTTACATTATATTTTTTTTTATTTTTGATCTATCGGCTTCGGTTACAAAATATTTATAAACATTGTAGATAATTTCGCGTGACTGAACTCGTAAAGGTTTGCCGCCTTTTTCTTAAGATGCCATTGTACAAGTTTTTAATTATTTTAAGTTGTAAATATATTGGAATTTAGCCGCGGCCGCACTCTACCGCATTTGAACGGTTGACAAAGGTCGTCGTCAGTGTGCGACTAAAGCGCAGGCCACACCGCCAGCTAGCGGGCGGGCGGGCTAGGCGGGTGGGCGAAGCGAACGAAGGAAACTATACAAACTACGCGAAATATTGGCGAGCTAAACTATGGGGTTCACACCGAAAACTACGGACAGACGAGCGACGGGCGGAGCGCGAGGAGCGGGCGAAGCGGGGGGCGCGGATGGGAGAGCGAGAGGTTAGCGTTCTATCTGTCGATTCTATTCGATACTCTATTCGATATTTATTATTCGATGTTCTATTCGTCGATATATGACATATTCATCGTTCACAAACGTAAACACTACACTGCTATTCGAAAGACGAGCGTCGACTAGTCTACTCGAAACGGGGAGGACGGACGAACGAACCGGGCGAGCGTCGAGCGGGCTGGCGGGCGAGCTAAGCTAGCCAAGCGCGGGCGCGCCAACGACGTGAACGAGTAGCTTCGCTGGAATCGTCGGATATTTCGTTAGCTTAGCTCGTTAGGTTAGTCGGTAGCTCGCGGTGTGAACCGAAGTATGTAAAGAGGTGAAACGATGTTCGCCCGCCTAGCCCGCCCGCCCGCTAGCTGGCGGTGTGGCCTGCGCTTAACACGAAACGTTGGTCCGCAAAAACTAACTGCGGTGCGTTTGCATTGTTCATAAGTGGTCTCTGTGCCAGCATCCTCAGTAAGAGTAGTTTATTGGAACCATATTTGTGATCGTATATTATTATTCTTTCATAAGGTGCTACCCCGAGTGATTTACGATACGTTGACAAGGTGTTCGATTTTGCTTTTCTGCAATAAGCCGAATGATGTGAATATGCCATACGGTTATTTGCAGGAAGCCGCTTAGTCTAGCTGTGAATACAGTTTGGAGAAGATGGACGTGAACACTCTTGCTATCATATTTCTGATATTTTTGCGTTTTTTTTACTTTTGCGCGTTTCGGTTAGTTTCCGGATCTTAAAACCGAATACACGTGTGAACTCACAGGTACATATAAATTAATTATATTGTGACTGCGCCTTATCCTGATACTCGGCCCTTTCGCAGGCGTCAGCCCGGAGCGGCACCTGCGCTCCCGCTCGTCACCTGTTCGGTAAGTTGCGAATGCGATATTTTATTATTTTTTTACAATATTACTCAATATCCTTAAATGTACATTTTTTATAAATTTTATCTTACATTGCTGGCACATACCTCGAATACCATCCGATAAAAATGGATTTTTCGAAATTCTGCCCGTAAGTTAAAAACGGGGGCAAAGTTTGTATGGGAAAACGTGATTCCTTGGTCCAATCTACTTCAAATTTTGCATAAACATTCTTTAATAGAATAAATGAAAGAAGTGTTTCGTATTTTATTGAAACTCATCGCCTAACGGGGTTAAAAAGGGTTGTTATCAATACTCCTTAGTGCTTTTGTTTTTTTTTATTCTGACTTATGCTTGAAAGTTCGATTCGATTTTATGCAAAAAAATGGTGAATAAGAATGTCAAAAACCATTTTCGACTTCTACTCGGACGAAATCGCGAGCAAAAGCTAGTATCATGTATGAGAAAATGAGCGAAACCAAAAAGTATTTAAATCACGCCTAAAATGGTTCCAAGACAAAGAACAACAAATCCTGAAAAAAATATTATAAACCTTTGAAAAAAATAACACAAGTTAACTTTAAGACATTCTTAAATATCTATAGGTCGCTACTTAACGCCTTGAACTGACAGAGACAACATGCGACGTAACGGCGACTTATAATTGATTGTCGTTTCAGTATTCGGTCATTAGTATATTAATAATGATGTATTTATCCATTTATAACGCCACCTTGTTAAGGGTCAGTGCGGAACATCTGTGTTTGAAGTTTTTTCTGGTTTATTATATTATTTTGTTGAAGTCGACAACAGATTTGGCATGCTCCCTTAGTTGGCACTGCCTGCGGTAGCTTCTCGGCTCGGGTCGCATCTTTCCCTCTAAAATGGCAAAGAAGGGGAGCTTATGGTCCTTCTGGTGATCTTGGTTTCTAAAGATAATACTTTTGATTTCATAGTGGACATCGACCTCAAACACTTGTTTATTTGGCGCGGCCCCTCATCTTTATTATTTCATCTTATTGTTAACGGAAAAACAGCGTGGTGCTGCGGAGTTTGTTGCGCCGTTTCTTCTCCATAGCCAGAGCACTTATACGGTTAACGGTAGGCAAATAAGTTCTGAATTGGTTTTGATGTAACTACGACAGGGCAACTTTGGAAGGAGAGTGGATGCAGAGTGGGCGCGCGCGCAGCCCGTCGGCGTCGCCGACCTCGTCGAGCCCGCCGGGCGCGCCCGCCGCCGCCGTGGCGCTGCCGCGCCGCCTGCACTCACCACCGCCGCGCCTCCACCAGCCGCACCAGCCACCACAGTACTTGACATGTAATGGGTCTGTTAACCGGTTCCTTACACAAATCGTTTTTACACCTTTTAGCTAAAATCCAATCTGATCATAAAATCCATCCTGACGCAACTGATCATTCTTAACCTGGGCTAAAGTTGTAGGTGTTGATTTTAAGTACCTACGAGTTAAGATTTTGGTAACATAATTATGTAATAACGTAAGTAAAAATAATTAATGAGCCTCTGTAGGCTTATTTGCTATGTCCAGTTGACAACACAAGCGATGTTCACCATCGGTTAACGTCGGTGACCAAGTACGTTGTAGTTGTAGCAGATCTAGTGGGCCATCGACATTAGACTTTAGTTAACACCGCCATAGCAAACAAACTTTAAAAGTGACCATAACGATTTCCGACCTGTGGTCGTGGCACTTTACTGGCATTTCCTGTATAACCAGAGAAGACGTGTAGTGTCGTCCTATGACAGAGGCGGCGCCGGCGGCGGCGTCGCGGCGCGGACCGACTTCGCGCGGGTGTCCGCGTACTTCTCGATGCAGCCGCCCGCGGTGCCGATGCAGCTTGTGCCGGTGGCGACCGCCGCGGGCCCCGCTCCCCCCGCACCCCCCGCCACGCCCGCGCGCCCCGCCACCCCCGCGCTGCCCGCTCCTGACACCGCCTCCGCCGCTTCTGCCGCCGCGCCACCCGCACCCTCCGGCAATGTAACCTACACTACCTACTATACTAACTTGTACTATTTAACTGATCATTTTGTGCCGTTTATCGGTTCCATAACTTTATTTGACGTTTCTTTTCGTGATAGTACATCTACTTTTGGATATTAAGTGTATTAATAATTTTTAGTTAGTAATTGTTAGTGAAAGCTAAAATTATTACATTTAATATTAGAAAAAAATACATAAAATAATACAACGCACAAAACCAAAACGAAAGCAATGAGCACAGAACACATATAGGTACGTAACGTTCTCTTTTTTTAAGGTTTGATATTTTCACAATGATGTCTTTAGAATTACCATACTTTATAACTAAAACAGAGTTGGGTTACTTATTTACCTTCGAAAAAAATATTAGTATAAATTAAACTAATATTAATGACGAATTATAATCACAAAATCAATTTTAATCTCGACGTATTGAAGACAACCATCTTTTGGCACAATAAGGAACTGGTTAACGGTTTCATAGTTATTAAACGACTCTTTTCGTATTCAGAAACTCAGCGACAGATAACCGACGTTTATCTTATGCATAACTTTATGGATAACTTTATGGAATCAATAGCTAGTGAGAATTTAACTGAAACTTCAGAAACCGGGCATTACTCAGGGCTTTCACTGGATGAAAACAAAATACCTACGCAAAAAATAATTCCTTAAAAAAATTCGAACGTAAGGTCGATTTGAAAACTTAGAGTTAGAACACGTTATAAACGAGTTATAAACCATTTCACCTATAAATTAAACTAATTAATGGATAAAATTCATTTTGTGATGAAAGGTTTTTTCTAAATCTTTATACCTAGGTAGGTAACTAAATAAATAAAAAAAAGTAAATATATTAAAAAATATATATTTTCAATTTAGATCGAGATTCAGAGAACAAAGTTGACAAGTATTACAATCAAACTCTAAATTTACGAGGTTTGTTATTATCTTGGGGCACGGTAGTGCCCCTGCCAAGAAGGGCCAAGCGAAGCGCAAGGGCACTACCTACCTTTTCTCGAAGCGCTTCGTCGTTTTTTTGAACCCTTATAACTTGGGTTTGGATTATACCAGATAAACGAAATTCTCGGGATATGATGTTACCTAATAGTGGATTTATTATACACTAGCTGACCCGTGCCCACTTCGTTGGGCATAATCAGTACAGTGCGATGCGCGGTCAAGTACGGTCGCGCTTGCGCTGCACAGTACGAATATTATATTCGCGAATTGCGCGGCTATAGCCGCTGCCCGTTTTCCGCTATTAGTTCCCAAACTCATGCCATTGACTACATGGACGAAGTCAGCATCATGCAGATCTGCAAGTCCTCGTACAAGGAGGACGAGATTAGCAGTGCGAAGTTGCTGCTGTTCACGACGCTTGGCAAAGTCAGCCAGATGCCGTCTCGTCGAAGGGACGGTACAGAGAAGAGTCTCCAAGACATCATAACGCTGATGAAGGAGACCGACCCTGACGACGTGCCTGAATTCGTGGCGAAGGACCTGCATAAGCTGCCTCCCGTCACTTTCGATCACGTCGACGTCACCAGGCTGCTGAAGAACATTACATTCCTGAAGCAAAGCCAAGCAGAGATGCAGTTAAAGTTGGAGGTGTCCAATAACACCATAAGTGATCTGCGCGCCGAAGTAGTGTTGTTGCGCAATGCAATTTCTGCAAGTAGGTCACCGACCGCCGCCGCTAACGTGAACACGCGTCGCGGCGCAAAAAACGCCTCCATCTGCAGTTTTGAGTCAGCGAGCTCCACTGCGTCACCGACTGCCGAAAATGCATGCGTTGCAACGCATGCCGCCGCCGTCCCTACCTCGACACCGGTGGAGACAACGCCTTGTGTAGGTTCATCGACCCCCAAACGAGCCTACGCTGCAATAGTAGGCGCTAGCAAGCCTGCTGAGTCACAAAACTCGCAGGCAAAGCAAGCGCTAACTACAAAAGGGGGTAAACAGAGCCGGTCGAAACCTAACAAGGTTTTGAAAAGGCTGGGTCCAGAGAAGGACACGTGCGACAAGGATGGCTTCATAAAGGTAGAGAAGAAGAAGAAGAAGAAGCCTCCTTGCCGGAACCAGTGCGGTACCGCGCTGGTAGGACCCAACATGCTGCTTCGTCCAGCAATCCCTACGACGCAGCTGTACGTGTCCAGACTACACCACTCCACGAAGGTTGAGGAGATCGTCGAGTACCTGCGTGTGAAGACCACCTGGATTTTGAGGGTCGAGAAGTTGGAGCCACGTCACAGCACTAACTTCAAGTCGTTCGTGGTGCGTGTTCCGACTCAACATCTCGAAAAGTTCCTCAAAGAAGAGTTTTGGCCGAAGGGTGTTGTATATCGCCGGTTTCGTGGCCGGCTACATGACACCAGTCAGCGAAACACGACGCTGACAATGAAGAATGTTACTAGGTATGCCAAATCGCTTGAAATTTTGTCTCAGTAAAGCCTGTATGTATACAAATACACTAGTTTTTGTTGTAGTCAAAAATACCTAGTAGTTTTGATTTTATAAGCATTCAAAGTTTCGAAAAATATCGAGTCCCGCTATCAGCCACGTGACCGCTTGTGACGTCATATCACAACGCCGCAAGCTCAAGCGCGGGCTGCGCCCAGCTTAATATCAAGTCGCCAGCGGTTATAGTAGGTGTTATAGCTTGCGCAGTATTTTGTTGTGTTTTCGTCCGAGTATTACGTTAATAGTCTAATAATAGTAAATATTGTTCGATTAATAAAATTGGTGAAGGATTCGAAAAAGGGCAATCGGATAATCTACCTAAAATAGATGGATTAATTGGTTGCGCATTATTTATCAACAAATAGTGATTTCGTTGCCGCCGAAAGTACCTACACAATATACAGATGAGGAATCTGGTCTTTTTAGGGTTCCGTACCTCAAAAGGTAAAAACGGAACCCTTATAGGATCACTTTGTTGTCCGTCTGTCTGTCTGTCTGTCTGTCTGTCTGTCTGTCAAGACCTTTTTTCTCAGGAACGCGTGGAGGTATCAAGCTGAAATTCATATCAAATACTCAAGTCTATGGTCTCTTGGAGCTGTGAAAAAATCAAACTTCTAAGTCAACGCGATCAAAAGATACTCCCGTTTATGCCGCAAAATTCCGCAAATTTTCGAAACTCGCACGGGAATCAAAACCTACAGGGTACTTCCCGTGAACTCAGAATCTTGAAATTTGGTACGAAGTAACGTCTTATAGTACAGATAAAGGAAAAATTGCGAAAACCGTAAATTTTTAGTTACATCATATAAAAAAAAATATTTCTGATTTTTTTTTTTTTTCATTTTGCAATTATCATACCATAACTATGACTCGATCGTAGTGATGGGTGAACTTTTACTTATATACCTACAGGTGTGTACGGAACCCTCGGTGCGCGAGTCCGACTCGCACTTGGCCGGTTTTTTATTTCAAAGAATAAGTGACCTATGATTAGGCTTACCTACTGATGACTGCGTTATAGAAGTAAAGTGTCCAATCAAGGCAAACACTTTTATTACGTATTTATAGTAAAGGTAAACTAGACAAAACATTATCCTAATCTATACTTTAATATTATAAAGCTGAAGAGTTTGTTTGTTTGAACGCGCTAATCTCAGGGATTACTGGTTCGAATTTAAAAATTATTTTTGTATTGGATAGTCCGTTTATTAAGGAAGGCTATAGGCTATATAATATCACGCTAGGACCAATAGGAGCGGAGCATAAATTAAAAATGTTGCAAAAATGAAAAACCGTTGAAACTAAAACACGCGATCAAAGTCGCGGGGGACAGCTAGTGTAATATAGTTTTATTAAAACTCTATAAATAACACAAACATTGGTGGAAAATGGAACGTACGCAACCTCAAAATCTTATATTTTTAATACAATAAAATAAACTTAAATGTATTTTGCTTAAAACACTAGGAAGTTACTTAAAATGAAATAGACTGCTTTGCAGACTGACTATTCCACATGCAGAAATCACCACTGAATCTAGCAGGTCGACTTGCTTTAGATCTACCCAAGCGTGTGGCAACATGAACTCAAAGAATCTAAGCGTCAGTACTAATATTTATTCTGTGATCTAAGTCTGCCGATAGCTCTTTCTACGTGTATCCGTAACGCTGCATTTTTTTTTGTCTCCAAAACTTCTTTTTTGGTCGGTTTTACTTTAGAGCTCACACTAGGTCTGATCAGAGCTCACGCTAGGTATGTCCATTTTGTTGTAGCAAATGCGCAATATTTTTGAAACCTTTGACTGCCAATACTGCTGATCCTATAGGTAAAGTTTGCAAAATACCACAATCTTTACATTTAGGCACAACACATGATTTCCTAGTATTTGGATTGGACACTTTTAAAAGTATTTAAGTATAATTTCGACGGTACGGGCGCGCGACCGCGAGCGTACTTAGTGAGCCTGACTGAGCGTGTTGTACAATGACGTCACAACGTCACCGGCAGCCCGCGTCGTGCGGTTCAACTTGTTTTACTTCTAAATCGGAAACTAATTGACGTATCGAAGTAATTCTTTCACTAGTATTTTTTATTTTTGACAGAGAATATGGAGAGCTAATAATCAAAATTTGTTAACATTCTTCATTCGTGTGTAGTAATAGTTATATAATTTTATGTGTTTATAGTACTTTTAAGTTATATTAATATAGTATTGTATGTATAGATATGGGCCTTGATGCCTGAAATAAAATAAATAAATGGTTATTATTATTATAATGTTAATAATCCTTTTTTAGTACATATGACCTAACGATTTAAATTATTTTAATATCTAAATTAAATTATCTATGCTAATATTAAAAAAACTACTTTTTGTAACTTAAATATAAAAGTTAGACATATGCTGTCGTTGACTTTTTTGTAGGCATTTTCAAGCTCCACATCTTTTCTCTAGAACTCAAAAATATATCTTTCATAGTTAAGGCAGCGTTCGTAAGAAACGCTTTCATTCGACCGTTTTTTCTCCGATTCACTTTGCAAAACGGACTACCACGTATAAGCCTTTTTATTTTTCGGTTTTTTATATAACCTATGACACTCAGCAATAATGTTGCTTTCTATTGGTGAAAGAATTTTTGAAATCGGTTCACTAGATCCCGAGATTACCCCTTACAATTTAACAAACACACAAACTTTACTTCTTTATAATATTATTAGTATATTAGTATAGATAATAAGTTTCAATTGCATAGCTCTCATACTTTATATATTATTAATATCTAAAAAACCCCGATTTCGACACTGACTCACTCACTGATGATCATCAAATTTCTTAGGGTACTAAGGTGTAGAGTTTGTGAAGCCTTGTAGAGTTAGAAGCTTGGATAGCTTGGATCTACATGAGATCTGATAACTTTTTGACAGTGCGAGTCAGATGGTCTCGTCTTAACAACATTTTACATGAAAATGTTTTTGGTGGGATTAAGATTTCTTCCAGCAGACCAAGACTGGAAATGTTAACATAACACAGTGTGCAATTTGAAACATAAGTATTTATGTCAACAAAAAAATGAAACCATTTTACAAAATAAGATAGGTAGTTAGGTAGGTCATTTCTTTGTCGAACTAATGATTAAAAAAAAAAAATACGTGTGGCACTCGGGGACTGCCGCGGTAAAGCTATTGCATGGCATTTTTGTCAACTTATGCAATTATAATATTATGCAATATTTTAGTCTTTTAATTCTAAAATATTTTCTTCCACCGTCTTTTGTCCGTGTAGGCTGTAGGGTATCGAAATGCCGAGGTCAGAAGGGGCGGTAAAATTTGAATAGCCTACTGGCGGCAAATGTCTTAATCCGCCACTGATCAAATGAACCGATATTCTTTTGATAGTAAGCTAAACCCCTAAGAAACACACCTACTTAGTTCCGTGATAATTGACTGTAGTAAACAGAGGTAAGACCAAAAGCTAGTTTACCAAAATGAAAACGAAAACTCGCTGCCAAGTTACTAAGGTATCTTAGACTCAGTAAAAAATAATACAACGACATTAAATATTCATTTTTATAACATATTTTTTTTGTTGATACATAAAATATTTCAAAACTGGTCAGGAAGTTCGCAAGAATGCAAAACTTTTGACAGTTTCCAGCAAAGCCATCTATTAGCTAAATTTATAACTATTAAAGTGCTGCTATCTAGTTGTCGTATTAAGAACTTTTAGAATTGCGATGATGTAAAGACTTCTTGGTTACGAAGTACGTTACCTGCACAGCAGATGGCGCTTTTTTTTTCTTTGATTAATTTAAGTTTTTTTCTTTGATATTCATTCAAGTTACACTTATTGAGCGTGGGGACCGATAAGAAAACATATTTTTTTTTCTTTTATTGAATAAATGAGAAGTTAATATTGTTTAAAATATTTTTAATATCTTACAATTAGGTTATTCAGGAATTTTTATCATTGAAACTATAAGGTGTTCAGTCGTTTATGTAGGTTGTTGGTTCAAGTAGGTTTCATGTATATATTTTCAAATGTCAGTTTTTATGTTTGTTTCTAATTTCAAAATATAGTGTTCGAAACAATTTATGTCAAAATAAGATACTTTTTTAATAAGAGATTTCGCTATGACGAAGACGTCACGTTTCTAGATGGCGATGTTAAGATTTTCGACAATATAATGACCTTCCGCCCGATTTATGCAATATAATGTCTTACTCTGAAGTTTTGTTTTATTTTACTTGGAAGATTTTATTGTGACGTGACCAATTGGTTTATGGTAACTGAAATAAGAAACATAAGTATGAGTTTGGAGCAGATCGTCTCGATCCGTGCGAGCTTCGTACAGTCTACACGCATATAGTTCGATTCAAACTTAATGGCGGCTGTGAAGTTCGCTAAACGCTGCGCAGTACCTCGCCCCGCACCCCCGCTGGCGCATAAGTTTGGTACTGCGCAGCGACTCGACTCGTGTTCACAGCCTCCATTAAGTTTGAATCGAACTATACGTCTAGTCGCACGCACACAAACACCGTGCCGAAGTCTGCCGAACTGACACGACGTTAGACGATGCACGGCTGTCAACGCCGCACCGCTGTGCCGGTCGGAGTGTTAGGTTTTTTTCGTTACGGAATTTCTGGATTCGGTCCCCACGCCTACGTGTCAAACGCGGCAGCGCGCCTTAGCTTTTGAATATAGCTTCACATGCGGAGGTGTTGTGATCAGGAAAAATGCAAGAGTGCCGTGCGGAGCGTGCTGTGCGACTTGATGGCGGCACTGCCGCTGTCGGCGGGCGGGTCGCCGGCGCGTCGCGCGCTCGCCCCGCAGCCCGTGCGCCCCGCGCCACCGCCGCCGGTGCCCCACGCGCCCCAAGCACCCCCCGCGCACCCCAGCTCCAGACACTCTGCGCGCTCCAGCTCGCCGGCGCTAGCGGACCAATTCCCTTCATTAAATACTACGGAGATCAAGTAACTATTTATTGTTATATTAATTTATATTAACATCATTACTTATAGTTTATTGTCCTTTACTTAAATAATGAAATAAGTAAAAGTTGAATTGATTGTCTCCTTGGGCTCATGTCAAGGCTCGTTTTAAAAGGTATGCCATTATATATTAAATATATATATTTAAAGAGCTATGCCACTTCATTTGAACTCAAGTAGAAAAGAAGAAACCGATTTTAATGATTACATTACAATACCAAATTAGTAAAGTTTTTAAAAATAGAAAGTGTCCATCACAGATATTTAAACATAAGTTAAGTCCATATTTTATACCTAGTTTAACCTACCTACTATTAATTATTTAGTTTTTTAATCCCAGAACTGTATTTAGATACCAATTTGTAATAAGGCGGAAACAGTTAAGCATAAGCGTTGTGTACTGCGCAGCGGGCGTGCGTCGCCGAGCGGCGCGGGCGGCGCGGGTCGCGCGGGCGGCTGCGCGCTGGCGTGGCTGCCGCGCGACGCGCAGCGCGACGTGGCCACGCAGGCGCACGCCGCCGGGTAACTGCCGTGCTTTAAATTCCTTGACCATATTTTGCGATTGCGATCTGTTAACCTTCATGACACCATCGTTGCCTTCACTTACCAATCAGTCATTTTTATATTTTATTGGTGTACAAACTTTGCAAAGCACTATCTGATACTGGCCAACGCATGGTTGCAGCTCGTCTATACATATAAAATGCTTTGTCCTGAATGACTTACTGAGGGATCAACGCACAGCTAAACCGCTGATCGTAGAGACCTGAAACTTGGAGGGTGTGTTCTTTGTATGACGTAAGCATCTGATTAGAATGGATTTTTCAAAATTCAACTTTTAAAGGGATGGAAAAAATTTTGTTTGTATGGAAATCCGTCCATTTCAAAGTTAAGACATGAAATTTTATATACAAGCTTCTGGTTAGAAATAATCAAACACAACACGTAGGTATTTCAGTTTTTGAAGTTATACTTCTTTAGGCGCGTTATGAAAAAATGATGAGAGTGAAATTTTAAGATGCGCGCGCATCTGGCACAAAATTAACAGTATGAAGTTAGTCGCGCATGTTGGTACGCTCGTCACCTCTGATCACTGTTTTTATATTTATAATATTTATCAACATGTTTCTAGTTTATACATTCACAACACGTGTTTTAGTTTCATACAAGTGCGAATTATATATGTGCTAATAAATTATATTCAGTAGTGATTTAAATTGAATATTTTGATTGATATTACTAACTATTTGTGAATATTAGTGAAAAAAATTGTGCTTATATATACTTTTTCAAGTGCTCCAATATAATTGAGGTTAACTATCCGTATGTATTATTTATTGATATAAATTAAAATACTTTTATTTAATATAATTAACACTAAATATGATTAAATTATTAATGTTAAATAATTATTATTATACCAGTTTATGAGAAAGAATTTTATCTTGTTCCGCCAAAAAAGTATAACTTCTTACGTGCGTACATAAGTACACACACACTTTTTTTTAAATCTATAGGGTACATTTAAAGAGTAAATAGGGATTGGAAGATTATAAAAAGTTTTTTGAAATAACACGCGTTAACCGAGAGCGGGTGGCATTTTCATTATTTTGGTTTCGAATGGATAGCAGATTAGTATGATCATATTCACAAAAAACATACTCATACCTACATCTAGATACATATAATTAAATGTAAAATACACAAAAAGCACTAAGGTGTATTATGTAACATGAGTGAAAATTAAAAAATGAAATAAAATGAATATTTTATATGTGCTACATGCTTCCACAAAGTTCGTAACGCAAACACAGTTCAGCATAGCTCATGCTCGCATCCGTAGCCCGTATCACATGCTGTTTACATAAAATTCCTAACGCAAATACAGCTTAACGTAGCACCTGCCTGCATCCGTAGTCCGTAGCAGATGCAACATAATAATAATTCTGCAATATTATCTTGTCTCGTTTGTGTATTATATGTATATTATTTATACAAATAAAATTACTTATTCTGATTGATTCATCAACGCAGAGCCTAAATCACAAACATTTTTTTCTTTCATACATACATAAAACGTATCAGTTTTATGATGTTAACTTAAACTAGGGAACGATTTATACCTAAATACTAATAATAGTAGGACAAACTTAAACCTCAGGCAGGACTCGAACCTGCGACCACTGGCTTGACGCCAGGGAAAAATGTAAAGGGGATAATGTGTTTTTACAATTTACCCCGAAGTGAATGTAACAGAGGTAGTAAGTTCCTCATTTTCAAAGTTAAAAGCATGAAAATTCTTATAAAGCTGCTGGCTGGAAATTAATTAATGCATTTTTCATCGAAATTAAATCTACCCTCTAAGGCTATTTCCAAAAGAGATGAGCCGGGCGAGGATGCGTAGGGTTGCTGTGACACGGCGCACACATGAGCGCTGCAAGAATGTGTAGCGGGCTCTGTACAGCTACAGACTCGAGCGAGGAACGTGAAGTGTGTGGAGGGGAGGGGCAGCCCTCGCACTCATTCTCACGCACGTTCAACATAATAATGAAGTTTCCGTCAAATCATGGGCATGATTTTCGTAAAATTATTTTGCATTATAATTCGTGAAATTATTTCTTTTTTATATATGATTTTATTTAGCATTTGAGATTATTGTATGTAAGGTGGATGAACTGATGATCAAATAGGAAGTACTCAAGCGTTTCTGACAAACCACGTACTTCGTGCACGTGTGTACCTATTAAAAAAAGACAAAGCACAGTATACATAGTTTTGATTGTTCTTTCATTTATCCACTATGTAATTTTTTTCACACAGGAATACTCGATGCGTCAATGATTCACAGGGTAAGTTTCCAGAAAATATTAACAAGAAATGTTTCATATGAAACCCATCTGGGGTCTACTTTACGGCTGAGGTATGTACCGCCTATACTCAGTAAAACCTTACTAGTCGATGGAGCATGGTTAAGCAATGTTTGTTGATGATGATCAAAAAGCGGGCCAGTCTATTTCATATTACATTCTTTGCGTCTGAAAAGAGGGTAAAAATTCGTGTAGATGGCAGTCCAATGAAAGAATACAGTTGAACTATGTTTTCACGCACAGTTTTGTAAAAGTTTGAGCTGGACTTGAACGACGCAAACTGGTTGTTTGTAGTAAGGTGACTTGTGCCAGGTGCGGAAGGCGCGGACGAGTGGCTGGGCGGCGTGCGCGCGTTGCGCGACTCGCACGTGCGGCTCGTGCTGCGCCAGCTGCGCCACATCGAGCGCCTCAACCGCGCGCTAGACCGCGCAGCGCGCGGCGCGCCGCCCTCGCCGCCCGCCGCGCCCGCCAGGCGATCCCCACCACCCACAACCCACTAAACATTCATCAATTTCTTGAAAACTTGTGTTAAGAAAGGAAATAACATATCAATCTGATAACTGACTTCATTCAAAATGTTCTCAGAATCGATTTTATTATACACTTGTTGCATAAAATTTATTGTTTTATTTTTTATATCCATCTGTGCTTTACTGACTATACGGATTGTGACAAACGTAACTCACAAAATTGTGTCATCTACAAATATCTGTTGTAAGTCAGAACATATTTTGTGCATTTTGTTTATGGATATGGATAAGTTTGAATAGTTGGGTAAGTCAAAAGAAGAAGTTTTAATGATAGGTTTGTTATACCTAAATATTTAAAACCTAACTCTACACTTAATAACATTGAAAAACGTAACATTTACGAACCTTACTCTTCAAAACCGAGGTCCAAAAAACCTAACTTTTCTAAACCTAAGTCTCTTAAGATCCTAATTCTACAAAACCTAACTTTTTCAAACAAAAGTAATTAAAACCTAACTTTCCCAAACCTAACTTTATACATACTACACTAAAACATAAGTTTACCAAACCTAACTTTTCACAAACCTAACTCAATCAAAACTAATTTTTTCAAACACAATTAATTAAAATCTAATTTTTCCAAACCTAACTTTTTAGATACCTAAATTTTTCAAACCTATCTATACCAACCCTAATTTTAAAACAAAACTAATAAAAACCTAAGTTTACCAAACCTAACTTTTTAAAAACTACACTATTTAAAACCTAAGTTTACCAAACCTAACTTTTTACAAGCTTAAATTTTTCATATCTAACTCTACCAAACCTAACTCTTAAAATCCTAATTCTACCAAACCTACATGTTTCAAACGTAACTTTTTCTAACCAAAACTAATTGAAACCTATGTTTTACAAACCTAACTCAACCAAAACAAACTTTTTCAAACACAACTAATTAAAACCTAACTTTTTGAAAACCTAACTCTACAAAACCTAACTTTTTCAAACAAAAGTAATTAAAACCTAACTTTTCCAAACCATACTTTTAACAAACCTAAATTTTTCATAGCTAACTCTACAAAACCTAACTCTAAAAATCCTAATTCTACCAAACCTACATGTTTCAAACGTAACTTTTTCAAACCAAAACTAATTGAAACCAATGTTTTTCAAACCTAACTCAACCAAAACAAACTTTTTCAAACACAACTAATTAAAACCTAACTCTACAAAACCTAACTTTTTCAAACAAAAGTAATTAAAACCTAACTTTTCCAAACCTAACTTTTAACAAACCTAAATTTTTCATATCTAACTCTACAAAACCTAACTCTTAAAATCCTAATTCTACCAAACCTACATGTTTTAAACCAAAACTAATAGTAACCTAATTTTTACAAACATAACTCAACAAAAACAAAAATTTTCAAACACTACTAATTAAAACCTAACTTTTTAGAAAATTAAATTTTTAAAACCTATCTATACCAACCCTAATTTTCAAAGAAAACTAATAAAAACCTAAGTTTACCAAACCTAACTTTTTAAAAATTACACTATTTAAAACCTAAGTTTACCAAACCTACATTTTTCATATGTAACTCTACAAAACCTAACTCTAAAAATCCTAATTCTACCATACCTACATGGTTTTGTAGAGTTAGATATGAAAAATTTAGGTTTGTTAAAAGTATGGTTTGGAAAAGTTAGGTTTTAATTACTTTTGTTTGAAAAAGTTAGGTTTTGTAGAGTTAGGTTAGGTTAGGTTTGGTTAGGTTAGGTTAGGTTAGGTTAGGTTAGGTTAGGTTAGGTTAGGTTAGGTTAGGTTAGGTTAGGTTAGGTTAGGTTAGGTTAGGTTAGGTTAGGTTAGGTTAGGTTAGGTTAGGTTAGGTTAGGTTAGGTTAGGTTAGGTTAGGTTAGGTTAGGTTAGGTTAGGTTAGGTTAGGTTAGGTTAGGTTAGGTTAGGTTAGGTTAGGTTAGGTTAGGTTAGGTTAGGTTAGGTTAGGTTAGGTTTTTTTTTTTTTTTTTTTTTTAATGAACAACATTTCCACTGGCATGGGGAACCAGTGCCTATATCTACCTTTATTATTTTAACCGAATTTACGGTTTACAATTATTTTACTTGCTAGTTTTTTATAAATTGTTCTTATAATCTAATTGTACATTTCTGTTCTTAATTATACCTTATCCTTAATTTTGTCTTTGTTACATTTTTATTGCACTTTGTTTGTGCTCTATCCATTATGTGCTTATTGCTTGCTACTTCTTATTTACTATTCTTATTCTACTTTTTATCCTTATATCTATTTATATATGTTTATATATATATATATAATACTTAATATCTAGTTTCTTATTTATTTAACATTAAATCAAACCATCTAATTATAATCATCATTGTTTGTTGTTTTATTAATCTATTTATTTTTAAGAACTACCATACCTGCTATTTTCTCGCAGTATGTTATGAATTTCTTTCTGGTGTTTTTACTGGATATCAATTCCGCCATATTATTTCTGTTTATTTTTATGTTGAATTCGGCTTCGAATTCGTACCTAGTTTTATTGTATATAGGGCACTCTATTAAAATATGTTCTATTGTTTCATCCTTGCTGGGATCACAAGGGCATGACGGACTATCCTTGCACTTGAACCTGTTCAAGTACTCGGAAAATCCGCCATGCCCTGTCAGTATCTGAACCAGCAAAGGGCTCAGCTCAACCTTTTTTATTATTTTAAATGCGTCTGTCGCGGTTGGGAAGAAGATTTTAGTCGTTTTAGCAGTTGTTTCACCCTGGTATCTATTTTCCCATTCGTCAATTGATCTCATTCGCAAGATGCGTTTAACGAATGACACGGGACACTTGTCGTAGTCCGGCTTAGTCTTCATCCTCAGAGCTGCGTCTTTGGCGAGTTCGTCTGCCCGCTCATTTCCCGCCATCCCCGCGTGGGCTTTTATCCACATGAGTTTTATTGCTTTGCCACATTCTTGTGCCTCTTGGATATTGCTTCTCGTTTCCACAGCAAGGGGATGTAGGGAAACTCCACGGGTGACCGCCTCTAGCGCAGACCTGGAGTCGCAGTATAAGGTGAAGACTTCACCGGACCTATGGGACTTGACAATTCGTGTGGCGTGTGTGAGTGCCAGGAGCTCGGCCTGGAAGACAGTGCAGAATTGCTCCAGCTTGAGTTTTTTGACGGTGGTCTCGGCGCCATTATCCCAAATGGATAATGCCGCTCCGACCTTGCCCTCGATCTTACTACCGTCTGTATAGACGTGGGGCCCGTCATTCTCTTGCTGGGCCAACTCCGCACTATCCCCAATCAGTCCGAACTCCAAGTGTGTAAGTGTCGCCGGGTGTGGTGTTTCGGTATGTGGTGTCGGGGTTTCCACTTCTCGATCTCCCAGTACTCCCCGGGAGTGCCCTCTCCTTACTTCGTAAAGAGAGGCTGCCTCCCTGATCCTGAGATCTAGAGGAAGCGTCCCGGAGAGTATTAGGGCCGAGTTAAGGGATGTGGTTCTATATGCTTTCACCATTTTTTGCGCGAATCCGCGTTGTATCATATTAAGTTGTTTCTTAATTCCGATCTTATTTGCCGCTGGTGCCCATACGCTTGCCGCGTACAGGACTACTGGTTCGACCACCGCGACGTATATTGTCCTGATTATCTCCGGGGAGAGTCCCCACTCAATCTTGGCCGCTCTGGCCAACTGTTTGTATATATTTATTGTTTTCCGGCATATGTTCTTAACGTGCTGATTGAACGTTAGTTTGTTATCTATAGTTAGGCCAAGTATCTTTATGTCGCGAGACATAGCGATGTCCTCCCCAGCCATGCGCAAGAGTGGTGTGTCGTGTTTCAGCTTATTTGTTATCACCATCGCCTTAGTTTTGTGCGGCGCAAACTTAAGCTTGTTCACGACCCCCCACTCCCGCACCCGGGCCAGGGCATCGTTCGCCTGTCTCGCCACATCCAGTGCCGTCTCCCCGGAGAAAACCAGCACAACGTCGTCTGCGAAGGCCTGGCAGTAGTCCCCCCGCTCTTCAAGGTCTTTCAATAGTGGGTCCAACAGCAGATTCCAGAATGTAGGACCGCCTATTGACCCCTGGACACATCCCTTCTCTGTTTTTTTCGCATATTCCGCTCCTGCGTACCTTACTAATACCCTTCTGTCCATTAGGTAACTATCAATTACTCTTCTTAGGTTTTTTGGGCATTTTGTTTGTGAGAGTCTGCATCTAATTGCGGGCCACCACGCGCCGTCGAAGGCTCCCTCTATGTCCAGTGACACCAGCACTATAAGTTTCTTCTTCTTAAGCTCTTGTCTTATGTGTGCCATCAAGTCATAGAGGGAGTCCTCGGTACTGCGCTGTGGTGTAAACCCATATTGCCTTTTGCTAAGGTTGTTTAGTATGTGCCATTTTATTCGACGCATTAGCATCTTTTCCAATATTTTACCAAGGACCGGCAGTAGCCCAATCGGCCGGTACGATTTCGGTGACGTGTAATCTTCTTTGCCCGGCTTTGGCAGCATCACCACAACTGCTTCTTTCCAACGTGTGGGGAAGTGTGACAGACTAAGGCATTGGTTCAGTAACTCTAAGAATAATTCAGGGCAGTAGTTGATGGCCGCCCCACAGATATCCGCGGTTAGTCCATCTACCCCGGGAGCCTTTTTTGGATTGAAACTGTCTGCAGCCCACTTTAGTTCTTGTATTGTAAATGGAGGGTCAGAAGATTCTTCTTCTTCCCCTTCGTTGACTCTGTTAGCGTGTTCTCTTATTTGTTTATGGGCCGCAGTATCCTCTTCTTGTCTATCCTCGGGGTAGAAGGTCTCCGCCAGGGCTTTCGCAGAGTCCGCTCCCTCCAGAGTCCTGCCGCCCAGGACCAATGGGATGTCTTCTTGCCTGGTTGTCGTCCTGCCTATCACCCGGTATATACTATCCCACATACTTTCCCTTTCTTGTTTAGTACAAAAGCTCTTCCAGCTCTCTGTTTTGGTGTTGTTAACGAGCTGAGCATATTCGGTTTTGGCTTGGAGGTACTCTTGCAACACCGTTTCTCGCCTCACCGGTGCAGCATTTGCTAGACGCCTTTTAAACTTTTTTACCTCTGCTTTTTTAAGTGTCAGTTCTTCCGTCCACCAAGGCAGGCCCTTCCTTTTTCGTCCTGTAATTTTGGGTAGGTGCTTTTCGCAGGTTTCTATTAGGGCGTTTGTGTACTTATTGATCATGTGATCTACCCCTTCTGTGGTATTGATTTTTAATATTTCACTGCTTTTTATTTCTTCCCTTTCCCAAATTTGGCCTAATTTATCTTGGTACTCGACCCAGTTTGCGTTTTTAGTTTTATACTTCCTGGTGGTTCTTTTAATATCTATTCCCAATGATTTTTGTAGTGTTAGTGCAAATTGGACCGCCTTGTGGTCGGATACTGTTAGCTCAGCGTTAAGTCTCCAGTTTACTATTTTGTCTAGCAAATCTGCTGTGCATGCGGTGATGTCCACGCAGCTTGTGTACCTTTTGCCTCCCCTATAGTAGTCATATGTGGGATCAGTACCCCGGTTGAGGATATGCAGTCCGAACTCATCCAGTGCTGCTCCCAGACTCTGTCCCCTTCTATTTGTGTCCACACTTCCCCACCAGACGTTCCAAGCATTTACGTCGCCTCCCAGTATCGTGCTTTTGCCATTTGCTGATTCCACGATCTTCTGAATTTGGTCAATATCGGTCTCGATATCTCCGTCTCCTTCCAGATACACCGATATGACAATGATCTCCCATGCCTTCGTTCTTAATTTGGCCACTACTATATTTTCTGTTGTGAGTGTCGGGCATTGGGTAAGATCGATCGTATCGTCAAATAAGATGATGGCAGACTTCACTGTTTTCTCCGTGTTTTGTGCTTGGATGACACGGGTGCCTTGATGAACCTTAAGTTTTCGGGTTGCACCAGTGTATGGTTCTTGCACCAAAGCAAACGACACTTTTTGTTTACTAGCCTCCATTATTAGCTCTTCTGTAGCTTGGCCGCTTCTTTGAAGATTTGCCTGTATTGCGCGATACTGGGTGGGGCCTATGTCTGTGTTGTGTACGTTATACATTGAGGTGCCCTTAGCAATAAGCCACGGTTGACCGGGCTAAGGCATCCCATTTCTTTTGAATTGGACAGGATGCATCAAACGCGTTGTGCTCGGAGTTGCTGTACTTGTCCTTTTCGCAATTTCTGCATCTCGGTGGTATTCCGGCAACGAAGTCTGGGCACTCGTTTTTAAGGTGAGGTCCACCACAATGACTACACAGATCCGCCGGGTCAGTGCAGTATCGCTTACTATGACCATAGCCTAGGCAGCGACTGCACTGAATCAGCGGTGTCTGGTCCTCTATTCTCACCGGTTGCAGGTCTATTTGCACTACCTTTTTTGCCACTGCCCTTTGCCATATTGTCGGTGAAACGCTAACAACCGCGTGACAGGTGTGGGGGTTCCGGGCTCGCCTCCTGTACCTAAATTCTACTCTGTCATCAGCTTTGTCGAGGCCGTGAAAGAGGTCTTTATTCTGATTTTTCAGGGCCTTCAAGATGTCTCCGTCTGTGTGCATCTTGAGCACTCCCCGTAAAACCAGAAGTGGGTCCCGGTTTTTGACCTCCTCCACCGTTAGTGGGTCTTTGGCTGATTTCAGTTTGGCCATTAGTTTGTCCCTTTCTGCTTTCGAGCTAACTCCGATCACAACTTTCCTATCCCTGGCCTTTCTGACATTTCGGACCTCGATCCAACCCTCCTTTGCATCTACTGCGTCTCTTATTTTTTCAAGGACCTTTTCTCCAGAGTCTTGGTCATCGCCCGAAGTGACTATTACTGAGTGGAGCGTCTCCCTTCCTCTTTGTGGGTTCCCGCTCTGAACCGCCGAGTTTGCGGTAACACTCGCGTAAGTTATTTTGGTGGTCACTTCTTCCAAGAACTCTCTTTGCTTCTCCATCTCACTTTTAAGCTCCGCCATCATCGTGTTGTTCTCCTTTAGAAGCCTCACTTGCTCCTCCATTTGAGAAGCCTGTGGGGCCACCTCGGGGGCCGCTCTCAATGTGTCGAGTTCTGTCGAGTAAGGTGTGCTCCCTTGCTCCCCTTGGTTTGACTTGCTTTCGGGGCGTTTTGCTGATTCTGCCTCTTTGACCAGTTGGTACAGCCTCTCTACCGCCTGAGAGACTTCCACCTTGATGTCAGTTCTCAGGTTCCTGGAATTGTTGAGGTGTGTCTTGGCTTTAGTCAGCATCGCTTTTGCTTCACTTATTCTGTCCACATATTTTGTTACAGCTCGTGGGGAGATGTCGGGAGCTTCTGCCGATTTCCTGCGGGTAGTGTTAGGGTCCTGCGATATGCTTATTTTCAGCTTTTGCGAGGCCGCAGGAACCACCCTCTTGGGTGAGGCTGGGGGCTTAGGGATTTCTTCCCTCCTTCCGATTTCGCGCTCTCCAACGCTTCCCTTTATCTTGGAGCCTTTCTCCTTTTCGGCCTGCATTTGACTATTTGAGGGGCCTGCTCTTCCCATGTTTTCATTCGGGCTACTAGAGTCAGTCTTCTCCTTACTCTCTACTGCCCTCTTCACCGGGGTGTGATACCCAAACATCTTGTAGGAACGCGGCTGAGTGTATATTATCCGTTTAATGTGTAAATTTGTAAAAGTTGTAAAAATTTAAAAGAACTGGTAAAATAAGCACAATATAATTAGCGCTTAGTTCTATCCTAGTATAGCAATACAATAATATTACTATAGTTATCTTATTCTATCACTACAATCAATCACTATGTTGGCGATTAAACACAATTTTTAATACTCTTTATTTGTTTCAGGTTCCTCGGTGTTGCAGGATCGTCGTGTTAACGTGTTTCGTGTCTTTGTTGTGTACTGTCGGCGTGTGTGTATTGTGTGCCTGAAAGTGTATAGTCCACAAGCGGTGTCCACGTGTCCCCCGTCCAACGATCCAGCGAACGGTAAGTATAGTAGTTAAAAAGTGTTAGGGGTAGTTTTTAGGGGTTGATGGTTAATTATATGGGGTGATAGGGTATCTTGTAAGGGTTCTTTCTGTGAAAACCGTTTTAAAATCGGGTGACTGGACTCTAAGTTATGATCAGTTAAAGATCTGTTTATATTTTATTTTACGTAATTTTATTTTGAAATTTAGTTTTTTATTTTATTGTATTTTTATAAGAAAGTTTTTGCAATTGTTAGGTCTATTGATATAACTAATTTGAGTGAAAACCGTTTTAAAAACGGATGACTGGGAACTAAGTTATGATTAGTTAAAGTTCTGTTTATATTTTATTTTACGTAATTTAATTTTGAAATTTAATTTTTTATTTATATGTATTTTTATGAGAAAGTTCTTGCAATTGTTAGATGTATTGATAAAACTAATTTGAGCGAAAACCGTTTTAAAATTGGATGACTGGAAGCTAAGTTATTATCAATTTAAGTTCTGTTTATGTTTTATTTTACGTAATTTAATTTTGAAATTTTAATTTTTTATTTATATGTATTTTTAAAAGAAAATCCTTGCACTTGTTAGATCTATTGATAAAACTACTTTGAGCGGAGACCGCGTCCCTGTAAGTTATTTCGAAGCTAATTTATGGAATGTTTAAGATTTTAGGTACAGCTTTAGGTAATAATATATTGAAAAGTATAACAAGATGGTTGATTACCTCAAAGGAGGATGGTTAACTGCTTATACAATTGATACCTTAAGGTTCTAATATCCTTCGCAAAGGATGAATCAATTCGATGATTTTTAATACTAAAATTGTGTTTTAATATACTAATCTTTATCAACCTACAAACCGCGTGGCCGCGTGGCGGTCCACGAGTTGTTTACCTACTTAGTTTAGCAAGACAATTATTTTCTTAAATTATATGATGATATATTTGTGTTGTATGTTATTTAGTTATGGTTTAATTGGGTTCCCAAATTATCTTAATTATGTCTATATGGTTTCTATATAATAATATATATTTTATAATTTAGCAATTTATTGGGTTGTTTACAATGGGATTGACTAATAATTATTATGTTTAGGTAGTAATTTACGTTAGTATATATTCAATATATGTAATTATAGAAAGAGGTTTAAAGATTTTTAATATGAGCAGGTGTTTTTCTTGCTAAACTAAATAACTTTTATTTATTTCAGTTTTACAAACTTAATTCTAATAGTTACGTTCTACTAATAATATTTTTGATAAAAGTTTATAAATGCAGAATTATTTAAAATGAAGTACTTAACACAGCAGATCTGTTAGATTTGAATAATATTAATTGACAAAGGTAGAATATCGATAACCACGTTAAGCGCGGCTATCGTGTTAAATATTGTTTTAGTTTTTTGACATTAACTTGGTAAGTACTTTACTTAAAATTATAATAAAAGTATCTACTTGCAGGTCTTGAGCTGGTGTGTCTGATGGTCTGCTTCCTGGTCACCTTCCCTGATCAGAAGTGGGCCAGTTCTAGCTCCGAAGTCAGCCGCTGTCGCCGTCCGGACCGCAAATGGGGTGGTTTTGGTGTCTAGGGGTGGGTGCCCCTAATTATCCTTATCCACCCTTATTAAGGGTTCTTGGGCACACCTAAATTCGGTTTCAAAACTAGCCGCACGCTTCTGGTTAGGAGATCACGGTGTAAACCACGTTAAGCGCGGCTTACGTTTTTAAAATTGGTTTTAGTTATCTGACATTAACTTGGTAAGTACTTAACTTAAGATTATAATAAAGGTATCTATTTGCAGGTCTTGATCTGGTGTATCTGATGGTCTGCTTTCTGGCCACCTTCCCTGATCAGAAGTGGATCAATTCTAGCTCCGAAGTCAGCCGCTGTCGCCGTCAGGACCGCAAAAGGGGTGGTTTTGGTGTTTAGGGGTGGGTGCCCCTAATTATCTTTATCTATCCTTAATAAGGGTTCTTGAACGCACCCAAATCTATTTTCAAAATTAGCCGGACGTTTCTATTTATGAAATCAATGTGTAAACCACGTTAAGCGCGGTTTACGTTTTTAGATATTGTTTTAGTTTTATGATATTAACTTGATAAGTACTCAACTGAAAATTATAATGAAGGTGTCTACTTGTAGGTCTTGAACTGGCGTATCCGATGATCTGCTCTTTTGGCCACCTTCCCTGATCGGAAGTGGGTCAAATTTAACTCCGAAGTCAACCGCTGTCGCCGTCAGGACCGCAAATGGGGTGGTTTTGGTATTTAGGGGTGGGTGCCCCTAATTATCCTTATCCACCCTTAATACAGGTTCTTGGGCACGTTCAAATCCGGTGTCAGAATTAGCCGGACGCTTCTAGTTTAGGAGATCACGATGTAAACAACTTCTTTGTTTTCTTTGTAACTTCTTTGTTTTCCAGCCAAAGGAAGGCAAACTTGGTGGGTGGTTGGGGACCCCTAAGGAGCACTATTTGGTGAAATAAAAAAGATGGGTTCAGGATCAAATTTCCGAGCGCCGGTCAAAAAACTGTTTTTTGGGGACTTTAGTCACCCAATTCGGGGAGTTCCCGGATCCGGGTAAAGAGTCCGGCTCCTAATCACTATGTCACTTTATGCACTGCACTAAGACGCACCTTTTAACACAAAAACCAGCTTTCTAACTCAATTTTTGCCACTTTTATGAATTTATTTCGCTTAAAAATCGACGGAGCGCTCAAAAACACTGCTATCTCAACGCCGTTTCGAACGTAACTGAGTTAGGTTAGGTTAGGTTAGGTTAGGTTAGGTTAGGTTAGGTTAGGTTAGGTTAGGTTAGGTTAGGTTAGGTTAGGTTAGGTTAGGTTAGGTTAGGTTAGGTTAGGTTAGGTTAGGTTAGGTTAGGTTAGGTTAGGTTAGGTTAGGTTAGGTTAGGTTAGGTTTTTTTTTTTTTTTTTTTTTTTTTTTTTTTTTTTTTTTGAAAGTTGGTGCGATGTATCCCTCTGATATGGGAGGTCAGAGCCCTTGGGATGCAGTTTCATTTCCTTGCGAGGCAATATGTGGTGTGGTAGGTAGGGTTTGGACAAGTTTCACCTCGCGGCTTCACCTGTCTCTTGTGCTTTGCCGGTTTTGCTTTTTTCAGACGCTAGAGGTTATCGCTGTTTATGCTTAAAAGGGGTGGTGATGTCACAGTATACACCGCACTCTTTTCGTCGCGTATGCCTTTAGCGTCTTTGCTGGCTTGAGCGTAATGAAGCACAGAGTTGCTGGACTTTTCCGCGAGGCGATGGTCATATTTACCAAACTCTTCTTTACTCTGTCATACGGACCTTCTCTCCCCGGCAATAGACTCTGTCCATTTGGCGACCGATTTTGTGAACCACAGGGACATGGTGGTTTGGCATCTTTGAATTTGACCAGTTTCTTACGAAACTGGTCCCAATTTCCATTTTTCCAAATTGTTTTTTGCACTGTATCCCTGTGGCTGTGTCCCATAAATGGCGTCTTCGCCAGGCAGAGAGGGCTCGCTGGGTGCGTTAAGCGGTCCTCATCTGTGCGGTTGGGTGCCAATGTTGTCGCGGAGAGGCCCTCAGCAGTACGCTGTTTTTGCTCTAGCCAGCGCGTCCCACCTGCGTCGGACGGGACAATCTGAGCTAAAAGCGCTGTGTCCCGTCATTTCGAGGTTTGCTTTTACGCAGTTACAGCAGGTGGGTGTTGCGCTGGCGAGCTTCTCAGCGCAAGTGCTGCGCTGGTGAGGACCCCCGCAGTGCCCGCATTTCCCTGCAGTCTCCGTGCAGAGACGTCTGGTGTGCCCGTATCCAAGGCACATCGAGCATTGGACCAGCGGGGACTGGTCCTCCACTCTGATGAGCTGCAGGTCCACGTACGCCTCAGACGCCTCCACCAGCCTACTCCAGAGAGCCGGGGACACCTTCGCGACAACATGACACATGAGGTCATTGCGTGCCTTCTTCCGAAACTTTATTTCGATCCTATCGTCGCCAGCTGGGAGGTCACGAAACAGTTTCCGGTTCTGCACCCTCAGGAAGTCCACCACTTCCTCATCCTTGTGAAAACTGAGGACGTCCCTGAGGATGACGAGGGGGTCCTGGTTAGTAACCATTTGGACCTCTAACTGGCTATCTGCCTCCTCGATTTTAGTCCGGACCCTGTTCCGCTCCTCTTCGTTTCTACAGCTGACGACGATTTTTCGGTCCTTGGCCTTTCTAACGCGGTCGACATGGATGCCGCCTTCCCTTGCGTTTAGGGCCTTACGGATCCTGCCAAGGTTAGGTTAGGTTAGGTTAGGTTAGGTTAGGTTAGGTTAGGTTAGGTTAGGTTAGGTTAGGTTAGGTTAGGTTAGGTTAGGTTAGGTTAGGTTAGGTTAGGTTAGGTTAGGTTAGGTTAGGTTAGGTTAGGTTAGGTTAGGTTAGGTTAGGTTAGGTTAGGTTAGGTTAGGTTAGGTTAGGTTAGGTTAGGTTAGGTTAGGTTAGGTTAGGTTAGGTTAGGTTAGGTTAGGTTAGGTTAGGTTAGGTTAGGTTAGGTTAGGTTAGGTTAGGTTAGGTTAGGTTAGGTTAGGTTAGGTTAGGTTAGGTTAGGTTAGGTTAGGTTAGGTTAGGTTAGGTTAGGTTAGGTTAGGTTAGGTTAGGTTAGGTTAGGTTAGGTTAGGTTAGGTTAGGTTAGGTTAGGTTAGGTTAGGTTAGGTTAGGTTAGGTTAGGTTAGGTTAGGTTAGGTTAGGTTAGGTTAGGTTAGGTTAGGTTAGGTTAGGTTAGGTTAGGTTAGGTTAGGTTAGGTTAGGTTAGGTTAGGTTAGGTTAGGTTAGGTTAGGTTAGGTTAGGTTAGGTTAGGTTAGGTTAGGTTAGGTTTTTTTTTTTTTTTTTTTTTTTTTTTTTTTTTGGGTTTGGTTTGTGCTGTTCATCCCTCTAACTTAATCAGAGACCTTTATTACGACGGTTGCATGGATGCGGTTCGAAAAAAAAATTTATGTGTGGTGGGTGTAGGGGGTGGGCAAGTTTTGGCTTTTAAGCTCTACCTGCTTCAGCACTTTTTCTCTGTTTTGCGTGTTCCTTCTTCTCCGGGTATTTGCTGGTAATGCACTATAAATAGAGGGCGATGTTCATAATGCACCCTTCTTTTTATTTACTCCAGTTCCCTTTTTTTATGAGTTATACGCGTAGGTGCCAATATTGTTTCCTTTTTATTGCAGGTGTAATCGTGGTGGAGTGATGAGCCTACAGTTTTTTCCCGCGAGCCAATTTTTGTTTTGCGGACACCGAATTTAGCACAGGGTCCTCTCCTGATTTCTACACGGGTTTCAATTGCAAGTGGCATATCGAGCCACTGCGGCAAGGTAAGTTTATTGCGCAATTTTAATTTATCCGGTTTCGCATGAAAACGGTACAAATTAGTTTTCCGCCTTTTCTTTTTGCAGATCCTGCCGCAGTGGCCTGGTTCCGCGTTCTTTTCCCGCACGTCCACCAGGCCGAGAAGATCTTCGAAGTTCCCGTTTTGTCCGCAACATGTATCCACGCTACCCCCTGCGAGGCCCTCACCGATACGCAGTCTTCGCTCGAGCCAGCGCATCCCACCTGCGTCGGACGGGGCAGTCCATGCTAAATGCACCATGCCCCGTCGTCTCCAGACTTGCCTTGGTGCAGTTGCAGCAGGTGGGTGGTGCATTGGCGAGCTTTTCTGCGCATTCTCTTCTCTGGTGGGGGCCACCGCAGTGTCCACACTTCTCCTGGGTCTCGGAGCAGAGGCGTCTGGTGTGCCCATACCCCAGACACATCGAGCATTGGACCAGTGGCGACTGGTCCTCCGCTTTGATGAGCTGGAGATCGAGGTAAACCTCAGACGCCTCGAGAAACCTGCACCAGAGAATCGGGGACACCTTGAGGACAACGTGGCACATGATTGAGTTTTTCGCCCCCTTTCGATAGCGTACTTCGGCCCGATCGTCACCAGTTGGGAGGTCACGGAACAGGTCCTTATTCTGCATCCTCAGGAACCCTAGGATTTCCTCGTCCTTATGGAAGTTCAGGACGTCCCTGAGGATGATGAGGGGGTCCTGGTTATTAACCACCAGGACCTCTAGCTGCTGGTCGGCTCCCTCTATGCGTGTTTGGATCCTGTTCCGCTCCTCTTCAGTTCTACAACTGATGACGATCCTCCTGTCTTTGGCCTTTCGTACCCTATCGATCTTTATACCGCCCTCTTTTGCGTTCACCGCCGTCCTTATTTTCTGCAAGATCTCCTCCCCTGTGTCCATCTCGTCCCTGGACGCGACCACGACCGAGTGAAGCGCAGTTGGCTCCGGGCGTTTACGCCCCTTTGCCGCCACGCTGGCGTATGTGGCCGCCTCCAGGGACGCGCCCTTAACTTGCAGGGCCTCCTTCAGCTCGTCCGCTTTCTCGTTGCTCTCCCTCATTAGCTTACTGTGTTCGGCCAATGAGGAGAGCAACTGAGATACCTCTTGTTTTCCCACTGTTTCTTGAGACTTCTTCTCTTCCATTTCCTCCTCCCGGGGGAGTGGCGGTCCCGCATGCTCCCCCGCGTCCGCGTCGCATGGCGCCGTCACGGTGGAGCACGCGGACCTCCCAGATTCAGCCTCCTTGATCATCTGGTAGAGTCGGTCGATGGCCTGGGTGACGGTAGCCTTGATGTCGGTCTTTAGGTTGCGTGATGCATTCAAGGCCATCTTAGCTTTCGCCACCCATGCCCTCGCCTCCTGTAGCCTACCAGGCTGCATAGGGACCGCTGGAGTCACCTCCGGGAAGAGGACTCTGCCAGCCTCCCCAGTGTTGCTTGTGGCTTTGGCTTTGGTAATAGTCGCCGTTTTGTTAGCCTTTGGGGGAGTGATTGGCGGCGATGGGTCTGAAGACCTCTTAGCGGGTGTGCGGAACATTATCTGCACCGGAGAGTCGAGGAGTATGGAGCGCAAGGATCGAGGGACAAACCAAGCAAGGATGGGAAAGGGGATAACCTAACCCAACCTGGTTCTTGAGGTAAATTTGTAGAAGTAGTAAACACAGTGAAAATATAATATTGTAAAAATTTGTAGAAGTATTAAAATTGTAAATTGTGTATAAAGTTAAAATAGTTAAAAGGGTTTAAAATGAAGTATTTTGTGGTATTGTGCAATTATTATTTATTATTAAAATTAATTTTCTATATATGATTTTATTTTCAGGAAGGCGGAGTGGTTACCACGCGTTGTGCCGTTTAGGGGCCTCGGCGGCTCTACTCTGCGGTCGGCTTTGACAGAAAAACACTTCTTTTTTATCAAGAAATGCCCAAATCCGGCCTGTCAATAAAAAATTTTTAGTACCTGTTGTACAGATACGAGTGCCCGAAAGTGGCCTCACAACTGAGGGTTGCGAAGGACAGTAATTTTAAAAGAGCGGTCCGAGACCTACCCAACACCACAAACCGCAGCTCTCTAGGACAATCGGTTCCGGAGATATTGCCCCTCAAAGTTTTGGGGTACCAAAATGTATGGGGCAAAAGCCTCCGGAATCGATGTACCAAATGAGATTAGGGCGGGTGGGCGGGCAATTTTTTCGGATTTTTTGTAACTCCTGTTCGTCGGAGCACCACGGGAG